>JAUJYZ010000834.1:0-55000 GCA_033675265.1 Actinostola sp. cb2023
CCTACAATTTAAGTTAGATCTAATATCTGAAGAAATATTATACAATGCCGGAGTAATTTGCATAACTAATTCATAAAAAAAATTTGCACGATCTAAATTAAAATTGCTCAAAATTATTCAACTTTTTGATGATCAACTTTGCTCACTGCATCTTTTGAAACTGTGTATCCATAGACTATTATGCCGGGAATTTCAAACCATAGCTTTAATAAATAATTAATATGGTTTTCTATGGCAACGTTATTTACATGTAATAAGCCAAATGTGCATGTTATTTCTTTTAAAAACACGATTTTATTTTTCGACACTAACATTCAGCATTAAAGGTATTTATTTGGGGGGCTTGGGGTCTAAGTAAATAAAAGGCGTTAAGGCATTCAAAATAATAGAAGTGTTTTGTGCCACCTTATTATTTTTTGTTTGGTACTGGAACATAGTCAAGTTACTTACGCCAGTGAACTTGGACAACAGTCAACCCTGCCTTTTCACTGATCATCAACGCTAGTTCGGACTGTAATATATATGTATCAGCATTGTTGACGTTATTCAAACTTGCAAAAAGCATTATTATAAGTGCCTCGATGTATATGGAGCCTTTTGTTTTTCAGTAAAAGATGATGATGGTATATCAAACTCATCACATAAGCGTTTTAACAGGCAAATTCCCATTGAATTGAACCTTTCGTTTTTTGATCATTCACATAAGTTATATAGCTAATTGCAAAATCGTTGTCGGGTTGAAAATCATGAAAGCTATGACCAAAAGGAATTCTGGGAAATTAAAACTCTCAAATAAAACCGTCAAATGATCAACCTTTTTATCCAGACTTGTAGGATCTTAGTTAAATAGCTCATATATCTTCAAAACTATATACGGGAACATTGAATATATCTGCATGTAATATGCAGGTCATGAACAGATTTCCCATCCATCCTTGCGGTCTCAGCTTCTATGATTTATGATTTTCAACCCGACAATGATTATGCAATTAGCTATATATACTATGGAAATCACTAAAGTGGTAACATTTCCGTTCGGAATTTTGTACCACGTGACATTTCGTTCAAAAATGGTACAAAACACTCCAGTGAGACAAAATTCCGAACGGACATGTTACCACTTCAGAGATCAGTTTCCATAGTAAGTTCTAAGAGATTTGAAAATTTTATATAATGTTACAGAAAAATTGAACGCTAAAATATTCTTAAAATCCATATAATATAAACCAGATATAAACTTATTTGCGAATTTGATCAGCTGAACGTTGTGGGGGATCGCTGATGGAGTCGTTATTATGAGCCTCTATTTGCAAACGCGTATTTCCTTTATAGAAAGCAAATTAGAACTTGACATCAAGATTCTAAAAAGGCCGAGTTTTTGGTGATGTTGTTAAAGGTCACATGCAAACCAATCAACAAACTTTTAATCAATAAAAGATAATCATCAGTGTTGTGAATACTCTATGGCAAAGTTTTATAGTTCTAACCGTCACTATAGTGTTCGAGTTATAACAGTTTGAAGTTGCCTAATAATGAACTGTGTTTCCGAATAATACCATGAAGACATTCTATATTTGACCAAGGTGGACTTGTGACATCACTGTACTGTTGGAAACGCTTCGTCCACTACTACGTTTAGATTGTATATTACATCATTTCTCTATACCTTTCAAACTAACTTTGTGTACTGAAGATGCATGGTGGGAGTCTGGCGTGTTTGGGTCAAAAGTGACGTACTGAACGCGAGTAAAAGATCTGATAATTTTACGAAGATGAAGTGAAGATCAGCCGTTTTGAATAAGGCTGCTCTATCATGAAATATAACCGGCAAAAACTATCGAATGAAAAGTCAGAATCAATTGTTTTCTAAGACTTTGTTTGGAAAATGCATTGGATGGAACATATCTATGCAGATATTGTATGATCATTTGATATACATGTATCTGTGTGTAATCGCAAGTGCATAAGGCTATACCCTTTTTGTTAAAACAATTATCACTTATTTTTATTATCAAGGCAATCAATTGTCAGCTAGCGCAAATTAATCCACACGTGCGGCCTTCGTTAACTTTGCGCCAGTTACTTACAGCATGTACAAGGCTCGTAGTAATGCGTCTAAGGACACCGAAGTACACTTAAGGACAGCTAATCACAGTTAAGGACACTAAGGAGAGCTAATCACAGCTAAGGACAGCTAATCACAGCTAAGGACAGCTAATCACAGCTAAGGACAGCTAATCACAGCTAAAGGACAGCTAATCACAGCTAAGAAAAGCTAATCACAGCTAAGGACAGCTAATCACAGCTAAGGAAAACTGATCACAGCTAAGAAAAGCTAAGGACAGCTAATCAAGGACAGCTAATCACAGCTAAGGACAGCTAATCACAGCTAAGGACAGCAAATCACAACTAAGGACAGCTAATCACAACTAGGGACAGCTAATCACAGCTAGGGAGAGCGAATCACAGCTAAGGACAGCTAATCACCGCTAAGGACAGCTAATCCACAGCTAAGGACAGCTAATCACAGCTAAGGACAGCTAATCACAGCTAAGGACAGCTAATCACAGCTAAGGACAGCTAATCACAGCTAAGGACAGCTAATCACAGCTAAGAAAAGCTAATGACAGCTAAGGACAGCTAATCACAGCTAAGGACAGCTAATCACAGCTAAGGACAGCTAATCGCAGCTAAGAAAAGCTAAGGAAAGCTAATTAAGGACAGCTAATATAATCACAGCTAATGACAGCTATGGAGAGCTAATCACAGCTAAGGAGAGCTAATCACAGCTAAGGACAGCTAATCACAGCTAAGAACAGCTAAATCAAACGAGCTAATCACAGCTAAGGACAGCTAATCACAGCTAATCACAGCTAAGGAGCTAAGCTAATCACAGCTAAGGACAGCTAATCACAGCTAAGGACAGCTAATCACAGCTAAGGACAGCTAATCACAGCTAAGGACATCACCAAGGAGAGCTAATCACAGCTAAGGACAGCTAATCACAGCTAACGACACCCAAGGGAGAGCTAATCACAGCTAAGGACAGCTAATCACAGCTAAGGACAGCTAATCACAGCTAAGGACACCCAAGGAGAGCTAATCACAGCTAAGGACATCACGCTAATCACAGCTAAGGGACATCCAAGGAAGAGCTAATCACAGCTAAGGACAGCTAATCACAGCTAAGGACAGCTAATCACAGCTAAGGACACCACAAGGAGAGCTAATCACAGCTAGGGCAAACAGCTAATCACAGCTTAAGGACAGCTAATCACAGCTAAGGACACCCAAGGACAGCTAATCACAGCTAGGGGACAGCTAAGGAGAGCTAATTAAGGACAGCTAATCACAGCTAAGGACAGCTAATCACAGCTAAGGACACCCAAGGACAGCTAATCACAGCTAAGGACAGCTAAGGAGAGCTAATTAAGGACAGCTAATCACAGCAAATGACAGCTAAGGACAGCTAATCACAGCTAGTGGGGACAGCAAATCACAGCTAGGAACAGCAAATCACAGCTAGGGACAGCAAATCACAGCTAGGGACAGCAAATCACAGCTAGGGACAGCAAATCACAGCTAGGGACAGCTAATCACAGCTAAGGACAGCTAATCACAGCTAATCACAGCTAGGGACAGCAAATCACAGCTAGGGACAGCTAATCACAGCTAGGGACAGCAAATCACAGCTAGGGACAGCTAATCACAGCTAGGGACAACTAATCACAGCTAGGATCGGATCGCGGGTGAAAATAAGTCGCGGATAAAAAAAAAAGTCGCTATCTTTTAGACAGTGTGAGCCTACCACGAACGGCGAGTGTATTTGTAAGCGACATGAGTGTATTTATCAAGAATCAAAATATGGCGTCCAATGTCGTTTTGATTGAAATACCATGGAATATTTAATACCTTTTTCTATTTACCTTTTGCTACTGTTTGGTCCTTATTGTTAAAAGCATCGAGACTATGTATGATGCGTTCTCAAGAACTTGTTTATTATTATTATTATTACCATGCGATCCATGAGCTTTTGGCGAGCGGCCCAAATATAATATAACAATTTATAAAATAATTTAGATATAACGCGCGCTCTGATTGGTTAATTACTATGTTGATATGAGGCTATGTAAACATGGTTCATGACCTGGAACAACCTTGAAGCGATGCAGTGGATTTGATTGTAAAAATAACTGACCACAAATGTATTTTTTTCTGTTGTCAAACATGTTTTATTTACTAAACAAAAGCCATAGAATTACAGTTTTTCTTGTTTAGTTAAGTTCAAGTTCTATCTCGATGTGATTTTGATGATTTTAAACCGAAAATTAAGTAATTTTGCAAGAATCGAGCTTCAAGTTCATTCAAACTCGGCCGGCAAGAAACTCGACGAATCGTCCAATTATTTAATCTGTCCACAATAACGAAGAAAACTAAATATAACGGCTCAGTTTTCTCAATCACATACTAACCATTTTGTAAGTTATACTTAGCTACACATAAGTCTTATATACTCACAAAAGAGTAAAAACAGAGCGATTCTTGTAGCTACACGGCGGGTTCGCCAGAACATTCATATCTCTAGTAAAATATGTCAAAGAGAAAACATATCATGAAATGTCTCAGAAACATCCATCGTTTATACATTCTTGTCGAGAAAAGCGACGAAAAGATTCAAAAATACGACAAAAACTGTGGATATTTGGCTACCTGACTTCGTGCTCCATTCATCAAGATGTCAAATATTTCAGAAAGTTTGAACTCTTCGTCATTGATCGTGATTCGGCTCAGCTTTTCTCACTTTTCTTCGTGTTTCGTGTTCACAGGATACAAAAACAAAGTGTAACAAGCATTCTTCTGCAATTTTCTGACAGAAAATAGCATTCTTCAAATCGTTTTTCGTGTCAAAACAGTAAACTGCACAGATAAAAGTTGTCGAGTCGCTTTGCCATTTTGATTTCTTTCGTGAGATTTGATTGGATGATGGGCGATTTCTGACGCTTTTCAGGAGAATTGAAATTTTGATCACTAAAATCTCGCGTAAATAAAGGAGTTTTACGAAAGAAATCCTTGTAGTTATTTTATAAAACAAATAGAAAACGTTTTCCCGTGTTTACATAGCCTGATATAAACACTCGGGAAAGTTTGGGAGAAGTCTCGAGCTCTGTGTAAAACCTCGCCGGAGGCTCGGTTTTACACAATAGCTCTCGACTTCCAGTCCCAAACTTCCCTCGTGTTTATATCAGGCTATGTAAACACGGGAAACGTTTTCTATTGGTTAAAGAGTTGATGTCGCGGGTGTAAATAATAAATATGTTTTTGGCCCGAGTCAGGCTCATATTGGCCCGAGCCTCCGGGCGAGGGTTAAAATGAGCTCTGAGAAGGGCCAAAAACATATTTACGCCCATTTTGAACACTACCACAGACAGCCCAACCATTCCTTTTGAGGCTACTAAATAATGAAATAAAATGATATTTGCGTCTTTTTTTGATGGGTTTCCTGTGGTAGAGAGCGCGCGCAATACGTATTATATTGGGTTCCCTGTGCATAGAAATGTATAATGTTGGGTTCCCTGTGTGCGTCCTGCGGGACGCGCCCGCAGCAATGTGTATATTGAAACAAGGTATGAAACTGATGGCGTATCATGGACCGATGTGCGCCGCACGCAGCTGGTGCAAATTTTCCGTGAAACATTCGGATTTTACTTTCCGAAGATTGATTACGCTACAGGCCCGTGGGGGGTACCCAGGGTAAAGTAGCTGAAGTTTTTCAAAATGGTGGGAAAGCTGAAGAGAAGTTCGTAAAACAAGACTATTTTTTTCGGTGTAAACGTTTGGATTCTATTCCTTATTCATGGTAAGTTTATAAGTTTACAATTCTTGTCAACTTTAAGTAACTTAGAAGGAATTGGACGATTTTATTTTTGATAAGTTATGACTGAGCTATTTGACTTAGTTGTCAATGTCAGTGATCAAAATGCACTTCTCAACCGACTGATGGTACTTCACCTCTATTTTTTAAAAACATTTTTACTGTCTTAAAATGTTTGACGTATGTTTTTTTTTCTTTCTTACAGTTGTCTAAAACCAGTAAGGAAACGCCAACACAGCATACACCGGCATCTAAAGCACTGAAAGACCGAACTCAATTCACTGACATCTATCTACATCGAAGGAGACATGAATGGAGATGGACTCGTGAAGTTATATGAACTAAAAATTAACAGTTCTTCATTATTGTCATTGAAATAACACAATTCATTTAGCAAATGACTATCACTATTAAAGAGAAACAAAGAGCAATTACTGAATACGGTTTTCGTAAGAATGTAAGTATCGCTTAAGTTCTTACAAATTGTTCATATTACGAACTCCGACGTTTGTTATTCATTCACAACTTGTACTGTGCCGACTGTAGACGTGTAGTATTACTGATCAATATAGTGAATAAATTGCATAGAAAGAACGGCAAAACAGTATGTAAAAAGCTAGTAAACAAATGTTAACTGATTGTTGAAATAAATACGTTTGTTTGTCATTTTGTTTACAGGCACTGATAGCAAAAATGTCTTGTGTAGTACTAAATATTGAGACTATTCTAAGTACTCATAATAATAGCGAGTATTTGCATAACAATAGATATCCCATCATGCCTTGCGTGCATATATTACAGCACACCCTGTCTTTTGTGTCATTCCCATCTACGACGCCGTGTAGCTGGTTTCGACGTTTGTTAGTCCTCGAATTCGCAGCGCGTCATGGCCGATAATCCTGTTCAATTCCCGGCCGTTGCTGCTCTACCCCGACTGTAGACGTGCTAGTATTACCTGTAGAAGATGCAGCCCATATAGTGAATAGAATTGCCATAGAAAGAAGCGGATCAAAAAAACAGTATGTAAACCTCTAGTAAACGGTCTTTAATTGGGTTCCCCCTTGAAATAAATACGTTTGTTTTCTCATTTGAGTTTACAGGCACCAAAAATGTTTAATTTTGTGTACAAAATGTGAGACTGTTTCTAAGTACTCATAATAATACCGCGAGTAATTTTGCATAACAATAGATATCCCATCATGCCTTGCGTGCATATATTACCGCTACCCTGTCTTTTTTCCCATGCCCATGTCTACCGACGCCGTGTAGCTGGTTTCGAGTGTTTGTTAGTCCCTCGAATTCGCAGCTGCGTTTAGGCCGATAAGGTGTTCAATTCCCGGCCGTTGCTGCTACTACCCGTTGCTGCTCTACCCAGGTAGCTGCTCTACCGCTAGAAGTGATGCATTTTCCCCAGAACGTTAACCTGCCTGAAGTCCAGAACTACCGCCTCAGTGGCCAGAACGCCCCGGCAGCTGGATCAAAGCCGCCAGACGTCTACCGCTAAGTGTTTAATTTTCCCTCTAGAGGTACGGTTTATGATATTGGGTTACCCCTTTATAATTTTCTGCTACAAAATGTTTTCTGTTTGAGCCAGGTAGAGGTCTACCGCTAAGTGTTTAATTTTCCCTACAAAATGTGTAACTGGTTTAGCCTGGTAGAGGTCTACCGCTAAGTGTTTAATTTTCCCTACAAAATGTGTAACTGGTTTAGCCAGGTAGAGGTCTACCGCTAAGTGTTTAATTTTCCCTACAAAATGTGTAACTGGTTTAGCCAGGTAGAGGTCTACCGCTAAGTGTTTAATTTTCCCTACAAAATGTGTAACTGGTTTAGCCAGGTAGAGGTCTACCGCTAAGTGTTTAATTTTCCCTACAAAATGTGTAACTGGTTTAGCCAGGTAGAGGTCTACCGCTAAGTGTTTAATTTTCCCTACAAAATGTGTAACTGGTTTAGCCTGGTAGAGGTCTACCGCTAAGTGTTTAATTTTCCCTACAAAATGTGTAACTGGTTTAGCCAGGTAGAGGTCTACCGCTAAGTGTGTTTAATTTTCCCTACAAAATGTGTAACTGGTTTAGCCAGGTAGAGGTCTACCGCTAAGTGTTTAATTTTCCCTACAAAATGTGTAACTGGTTTAGCCAGGTAGAGGTCTACCGCTAAGTGTTTAATTTTCCCTACAAAATGTGTAACTGGTTTAGCCTGGTAGAGGTCTACCGCTAAGTGTTTAATTTTCCCTACAAAATGTGTAACTGGTTTAGCCTGGTAGAGGTCTACCGCTAAGTGTTTAATTTTCCCTACAAAATGTGTAACTGGTTTAGCCAGGTAGAGGTCTACCGCTAAGTGTTTAATTTTCCCTACAAAATGTGTAACTGGTTTAGCCAGGTAGAGGTCTACCGCTAAGTGTTTAATTTTCCCTACAAAATGTGTAACTGGTTTAGCCAGGTAGAGGTCTACCGCTAAGTGTTTAATTTTCCCTACAAAAATGTGTAACTGGTTTAGCCAGGTAGAGGTCTACCGCTAAGTGTTTAATTTTCCCTGCAAAATGTATAACTGGTTTAGCCAGGTAGAGGTCTACCGCTAAGTGTTTAATTTTCCCTACAAAATGTGTAACTGGTTTAGCCAGGTAGAGGTCTACCGCTAAGTGTTTAATTTTCCCTACAAAATGTGTAACTGGTTTAGCCAGGTAGAGGTCTACCGCTAAGTGTTTAATTTTCCCTACAAAATGTGTAACTGGTTTAGCCTGGTAGAGGTCTACTGCTAAGTGTTTAATTTTCCCTACAAATGTGTAACTGGTTTAGCCAGATAGAGGTCTACCGCTAAGTGTTTAATTTTCCCTGCAAATGTATAACTGGTTTAGCCTGGTAGAGGTCTACCGCTAAAGTGTTTAATTTTCCCTGCGAATGTATAACTGACTTAGCCGGGTAGAGGTCTACCGCTAAAAGTGTTTATTTCCCTGCAAATATATAACTGGTTTAGCCAGGTAGGGTTCTACCGCTAAGTGTTTAATTTTCCCTGCAAATATATAACTGGTTTAGCCAGGTAGAGGTCTACCGCTAAGTGTTTAATTTTCCCTGCAAATGTATAACTGGTTTAGCCTGGTAGAGGTCTACCGCTAAGTGTTTAATTTTCCCTGCAAATATATAACTGGGTTAGCCAGGTAGAGGTCTACCGCTCAAGTGTTTAATTTTCCCTGCGAATGTATAACTGATTTAACCAGGTAGAGGTCTACCGGAAAACAATTCAGTCAAATCTACCCTCGGACTCACTGTTTAGCCATATTCAATTTTAAAACATATTTCCTGGTTATGTTTGTTTAGTAGGAATTTTATGCAGATTTCTCTTAGTTCGTTTGTTTATATAGGCTTTCTATTCTCCCCTTTCCCTTGTGGCAAACAAAATATTTTGAAACAATGGATCATGATTAGAGTCCTTTAACCGTTACAAGTTTATTTCCCCGGAGACTAGCTTTACTCCCCACATAGCCCCTATGTACCGTATCATCCTTTGACCCCGTCTTTTGCCTGTTTTTTCCAGTGTATTCCTACCATGGAGGAAAGATTAAAGAAGCTTGAGGACCAGGGGAAAGCAAAAGCCATGGCACTGCAGTCATTACACAGAACTTTGGGGGTATATTGTGGCTGCTTTATAGTCGGTTATATTATTCAGTAATAACATCAACGGACATGACCGGTGAGTCTGAACAACCTGAAGCACTCAAGATTGTTATAGTTCTAAGTACTGACACTGCTGATAGAGTCGTTTTCGTATGAGTGGGAAGTAGCTACGGTACAGTTCGTGCGGTGACGGTACCGTGCCGTGATCGTGCCATGTCCAAGCATTCTGATTGGTTGAGCAATGATTTTGCGCGCTGCGATTGGTTGAATAGAAATAAATGCCTTCGATTTCGTACCGTGATCGTAACTCCGTACCGTAGGTTTCCCACTCATATGAAAACGACTCTGTAGCTTAGTTCACTTCAATCAGCTATGTTTTGTTCACTATCAGTAATAAATAAATAAATCAGTCATGATATTTTGTTACAGGCTACCTTGCAGGAAAGGTTTTGGCATCAATGGTGCTCGGCAAGATGTTCATCACTATTGTGTTTGATGGAGTGTATATCTATTCTTCAGAGCTCTTTCCGACTGTAGTCAGGTACATGATGTCTGTATTTATATCATCATCATCATCATCATCATCATCATCATCATCATCATCATCATCATCATCATCATCATCATAATAATAATAATGATAACAATAACAATCTGATAGTTTTGATTGAAATCGACTTCAGTTTTGCTCTTGTCGAATCTGATATAATAATAACTAGACGCTCTTCTAGCGTGAAGTCGGGCTTATTGTAAACTATTATTTATATCTATATATACGGCTCTCTGGGAGACCAAGGTGAAGCAAATCGTTCAAAATAGCAAAAATCACGGAAAGTAAACCATCTGAAAAGTAAACTTCTGATGTCGTCTAAAAACTAAATAATCAATGATAACCGAATATAACACCTACAATTTAAGTTAGCTATCTAATATCTGAAATAAATATTATACAATGCCGATTAATTTGCATAATTAATCAGTAAAAAATTTGCACGATCTAAATTAAAATTGCTCAAAATTATTCAACTTTTTGATGATCAAACTTTGCTCACTGCATCTTTTGAAACTGTGTATCCATAGACTATTATGCCGGGAATTTCAAACCATAGCTTTAATAAATAATTAATATGGTTTCTATGGCAACGTTATTTACATGTAAATAAGCCAAATGTGCATGTTATTTCTTTTAAAAACACGATTTTATTTTCGACTTAACATTCAGCATTAAAGTATTTATTTCATCTTAAATAAAAAGGCGTTAAGGCATTCAAAATAATAGAAGTGTTTTGTGCCACCTTATTATTTTTTTTGTTTGGTACTGAACATAGTCAAGTTACTTACGCCAGTGAACTTGGACAACAGTCAACCCCTGCCTTTTCACTTGATCATCAACGCTAGTTCGGACTGTAATATATATGTATCAGCATTTGTTGACGTTATTCAAACTTGCAAAAGCAATTATTATAAGTGCCTCGATGTATATGGAGCCTTTTGTTTTCCAGTAAAAGATGATGATGGTATATCAAACTCATCACATAAGCGTTTTAACAGGCAAATTCCCATTGAATTGAACCTTTCGTTTTTTGATCATTCACATAAGTTATATAGCTAATTGCAAAATCGTTGTCGGGTTGAAAATCATGAAAGCTATGACCAAAAGGAATTCTGGGAAATTAAAACTCTCAAATAAAACCGTCAAATGATCAACCTTTTTATCCAGACTTGTAGGATCTTAGTTAAATAGCTCATATATCTTCAAAACTATATACGGGAACATTGAATATATCTGCATGTAATATATGCAGGTCATGAACAGATTTCCCATCCATCCTTGCGGTCTCAGCTTCTATGATTTATGATTTTCAACCCGACAATGATTATGCAATTAGCTATATATACTATGGAAATCACTAAAGTGGTAACATTTCCGTTCGGAATTTTGTACCACGTGACATTTCGTTCAAAAATGGTACAAAACACTCCAGTGAGACAAAATTCCGAACGGACATGTTACCACTTCAGAGATCAGTTTCCATAGTAAGTTCTAAGAGATTTGAAAAATTTTATATAATGTTACAGAAAAATTGAACGCTAAAATATTCTTAAAATCCATAATAATATAAACCAGATATAAACTTATTTGCGAATTTGATCAGCTGAACGTTGTGGGGGATCGCTGATGGAGTCGTTATTATGAGCCTCTATTTGCAAACGCGTATTTCCTTTATAGAAAGCAAATTAGAACTTGACATCAAGATTCTAAAAAGGCCGAGTTTTGGTGAATGTTGTTAAAGGTCACATGCAACCAATCAACAAACTTTTAATCAATAAAAGATAATCATCAGTGTTGTGAATACTCTATGGCAAAGTTTTATAGTTCTACCGTCACTATAGTGTTCGAGTTATAACAGTTTGAAGTTGCCTAATAATGAACTGTTTCCGAATAATACCATGAAGACATTCTATATTTGACCAAGGTGGACTTGTGACATCACTGTACTGTTGGAAACGCTTCGTCCACTACTACGTTTAGATTGTATATTACATCATTTCTCTATACCTTTCAAACTAACTTTGTGTACTGAAGATGCATGGTGGGAGTCTGGCGTGTTTGGGTCAAAAGTGACGTACTGAACGCGAGTAAAGATCTGATAATTTTACGAAGATGAAGTGAAGATCAGCCGTTTTGAATAAGGCTGCTCTATCATGAAATATAACCGGCAAAAACTATCGAATGAAAAGTCAGAATCAATTGTTTTCTAAGACTTTGTTTGGAAAATGCATTGGATGGAACATATCTATGCAGATATTGTATGATCATTTGATATACATGTATCTGTGTGTAATCGCAAGTGCATAAGGCTATACCCTTTTTGTTAAAACAATTATCACTATTTTTATTATCAAGGCAATCAATTGTCAGCTAGCGCAAATTAATCCACACGTGCGGCCTTCGTTAACTTTGCGCCAGTTACTTACAGCATGTACAAGGCTCGTAGTAATGCGTCTAAGGACACCGAAGTACACTTAAGGACAGCTAATCACAGTTAAGGACACCTAAGGAGAGAGCTAATCACAGCTAAGGACAGCTAATCACAGCTAAGGACAGCTAATCACAGCTAAGGACAGCTAATCACAGCTAAGGACAGCTAATCACAGCTAAGAAAAGCTAATCACAGCTAAGGACAGCTAATCACAGCTAAGGAAAACTGATCACAGCTAAGAAAAGCTAAGGACAGCTAATCAAGGACAGCTAATCACAGCTAAGGACAGCTAATCACAGCTAAGGACAGCAAATCACAACTAGGACAGCTAATCACAACTAGGGACAGCTAATCACAGCTAGGGAGAGCGAATCACAGCTAAGGACAGCTAATCACCGCTAAGGACAGCTAATCACAGCTAAGGACAGCTAATCACAGCTAAGGACAGCTAATCACAGCTAAGGACAGCTAATCACAGCTAAGGACAGCTAATCACAGCTAAGGACAGCTAATCACAGCTAAGAAAAGCTAATGACAGCTAAGGACAGCTAATCACAGCTAAGGACAGCTAATCACAGCTAAGGACAGCTAATCGCAGCTAAGAAAAGCTAAGGAAAGCTAATTAAGGACAGCTAATATAATCACAGCTAATGACAGCTATGGAGAGCTAATCACAGCTAAGGAGAGCTAATCACAGCTAAGGACAGCTAATCACAGCTAAGAACAGCTAATCACAGCTAAGGACAGCTAATCACAGCTAATCACAGCTAAGGAGAGCTAATCACAGCTAAGGACAGCTAATCACAGCTAAGGACAGCTAATCACAGCTAAGGACAGCTAATCACAGCTAAGGACACCCAAGGAGAGCTAATCACAGCTAAGGACAGCTAATCACAGCTAACGACACCCAAGGAGAGCTAATCACAGCTAAGGACAGCTAATCACAGCTAAGGACAGCTAATCACAGCTAAGGACACCCAAGGAGAGCTAATCACAGCTAAGGACAGCTAATCACAGCTAAGGACATCCAAGGAGAGCTAATCACAGCTAAGGACAGCTAATCACAGCTAAGGACAGCTAATCACAGCTAAGGACACCCAAGGAGAGCTAATCACAGCTAGGGACAGCTAATCACAGCTAAGGACAGCTAATCACAGCTAAGGACACCCAAGGACAGCTAATCACAGCTAAGGACAGCTAAGGAGAGCTAATTAAGGACAGCTAATCACAGCTAAGGACAGCTAATCACAGCTAAGGACACCCAAGGACAGCTAATCACAGCTAAGGACAGCTAAGGAGAGCTAATTAAGGACAGCTAATCACAGCAAATGACAGCTAAGGACAGCTAATCACAGCTAGTGGGGACAGCAAATCACAGCTAGGAACAGCAAATCACAGCTAGGGACAGCAAATCACAGCTAGGGACAGCAAATCACAGCTAGGGACAGCAAATCACAGCTAGGGACAGCAAATCACAGCTAGGAACAGCAAATCACAGCTAGGGACAGCAAATCACAGCTAGGGACAGCAAATCACAGCTAGGAACAGCAAATCACAGCTAGGGACAGCAAATCACAGCTAGGGACAGCAAATCACAGCTAGGAACAGCAAATCACAGCTAGGGACAGCAAATCACAGCTAGGGACAGCTAATCAAAGCTAGGGACAGCTAATCACAGCTAGGGACAGCTAATCACAGCTAGGGACAGCTAATCACAGCTAGGGACAGCTAATCACAGCTAATTAAGGACAGCTAATCACAGCTAGGGACAGCAAATCACAGCTATAGGGACAGCTAATCACAGCTAGGGACAGCTAATCACAGCTAGGGACAGCAAATCACAGCTAGGGACAGCTAATCACAGCTAGGGACAGCAAATCACAGCTAGGGACAGCTAATTACAGCTAAGGACAGCTAATCACAGCTAGGGACAGCTAATCTCCGCTAGGGACAGCAAATCACAGCTAGGGACAGCTAATCACAGCTAGGGACAGCAAATCACAGCTAGGGACAGCTAATTACAGCTAGGGACAGCTAATCACAGCTAATCACAGCTAGGAACAGCAAATCACAGCTAGGGACAGCTAATCACAGCTAAGGACAGCTAATCACAGCTAATCACAGCTAGGGACAGCAAATCACAGCTAGGGACAGCTAATCACAGCTAGGGACAGCAAATCACAGCTAGGGACAGCTAATCACAGCTAGGGACAACTAATCACAGCTAGGATCGGATCGCGGGTGAAAATAAGTCGCGGATAAAAAAAAAAGTCGCTATCTTTTAGACAGTGTGAGCCTACCACGAACGGCGAGTGTATTTGTAAGCGACATGAGTGTATTTATCAAGAATCAAAATATGGCGTCCAATGTCGTTTTGATTGAAATACCATGGAATATTTAATACCTTTTTCTATTTACCTTTTGCTACTGTTTGGTCCTTATTGTTAAAAGCATCGAGACTATGTATGATGCGTTCTCAAGAACTTGTTTATTATTATTATTATTACCATGCGATCCATGAGCTTTTGGCGAGCGGCCCAAATATAATATAACAATTTATAAAATAATTTAGATATAACGCGCGCTCTGATTGGTTAATTACTATGTTGATATGAGGCTATGTAAACATGGTTCATGACCTGGAACAACCTTGAAGCGATGCAGTGGATTTGATTGTAAAAATAACTGACCACAAATGTATTTTTTTCTGTTGTCAAACATGTTTTATTTACTAAACAAAAGCCATAGAATTACAGTTTTTCTTGTTTAGTTAAGTTCAAGTTCTATCTCGATGTGATTTTGATGATTTTAAACCGAAAATTAAGTAATTTTGCAAGAATCGAGCTTCAAGTTCATTCAAACTCGGCCGGCAAGAAACTCGACGAATCGTCCAATTATTTAATCTGTCCACAATAACGAAGAAAAGAAAAAATATAACGGCTCAGTTTTCTCAATCACATACTAACCATTTTGTAAGTTATACTTAGCTACACATAAGTCTTATATACTCACAAAAGAGTAAAAACAGAGCGATTCTTGTAGCTACACGGCGGGTTCGCCAGAACATTCATATCTCTAGTAAAATATGTCAAAGAGAAAACATATCATGAAATGTCTCAGAAACATCCATCGTTTATACATTCTTGTCGAGAAAAAAGCGACGAAAAGATTCAAAAATACGACAAAAACTGTGGATATTTGGCTACCTGACTTCGTGCTCCATTCATCAAGATGTCAAATATTTCAGAAAGTTTGAACTCTTCGTCATTGATCGTGATTCGGCTCAGCTTTTCTCACTTTTCTTCGTGTTTCGTGTTCACAGGATACAAAAACAAAGTGTAACAAGCATTCTTCTGCAATTTTCTGACAGAAAATAGCATTCTTCAAATCGTTTTTCGTGTCAAAACAGTAAACTGCACAGATAAAAGTTGTCGAGTCGCTTTGCCATTTTGATTTCTTTCGTGAGATTTGATTGGATGATGGGCGATTTCTGACGCTTTTCAGGAGAATTGAAATTTTGATCACTAAAATCTCGCGTAAATAAAGGAGTTTTACGAAAGAAATCCTTGTAGTTATTTTATAAAACAAATAGAAAACGTTTTCCCGTGTTTACATAGCCTGATATAAACACTCGGGAAAGTTTGGGAGAAGTCTCGAGCTCTGTGTAAAACCTCGCCGGAGGCTCGGTTTTACACAATAGCTCTCGACTTCCAGTCCCAAACTTCCCTCGTGTTTATATCAGGCTATGTAAACACGGGAAACGTTTTCTATTGGTTAAAGAGTTGATGTCGCGGGTGTAAATAATAAATATGTTTTTTTGGCCCGAGTCAGGCTCATATTGGCCCGAGCCTCCGGGCGAGGGTTAAAATGAGCTCTGAGAAGGGCCAAAAACATATTTACGCCCATTTTGAACACTACCACAGACAGCCCAACCATTCCTTTTGAGGCTACTAAATAATGAAATAAAATGATATTTGCGTCTTTTTTTGATGGGTTTCCTGTGGTAGAGAGCGCGCGCAATACGTATTATATTGGGTTCCCTGTGCATAGAAATGTATAATGTTGGGTTCCCTGTGTGCGTCCTGCGGGACGCGCCCGCAGCAATGTGTATATTGAAACAAGGTATGAAACTGATGGCGTATCATGGACCGATGTGCGCCGCACGCAGCTGGTGCAAATTTTCCGTGAAACATTCGGATTTTACTTTCCGAAGATTGATTACGCTACAGGCCCGTGGGGGGTACCCAGGGTAAAGTAGCTGAAGTTTTTTCAAAATGGTGGGAAAGCTGAAGAGAAGTTCGTAAAACAAGACTATTTTTTTCGGTGTAAACGTTTGGATTCTATTCCTTATTCATGGTAAGTTTATAAGTTTACAATTCTTGTCAACTTTAAGTAACTTAGAAGGAATTGGACGATTTTATTTTTGATAAGTTATGACTGAGCTATTTGACTTAGTTGTCAATGTCAGTGATCAAAATGCACTTCTCAACCGACTGATGGTACTTCACCTCTATTTTTAAAAACATTTTTACTGTCTTAAAATGTTTGACGTATGTTTTTTTTTCTTTCTTACAGTTGTCTAAAACCAGTAAGGAAACGCCAACACAGCATACACCGGCATCTAAAGCACTGAAAGACCGAACTCAATTCACTGACATCTATCTACATCGAAGGAGACATGAATGGAGATGGACTCGTGAAGTTATATGAACTAAAAATTAACAGTTCTTCATTATTGTCATTGAAATAACACAATTCATTTAGCAAATGACTATCACTATTAAAGAGAAACAAAGAGCAATTACTGAATACGGTTTTCGTAAGAATGTAAGTATCGCTTAAGTTCTTACAAATTGTTCATATTACGAACTCCGACGTTTGTTATTCATTCACAACTTGTACTGTGCCGACTGTAGACGTGTAGTATTACTGATCAATATAGTGAATAAATTGCATAGAAAGAACGGCAAAACAGTATGTAAAAAGCTAGTAAACAAATGTTAACTGATTGTTGAAATAAATACGTTTGTTTGTCATTTTGTTTACAGGCACTGATAGCAAAAATGTCTTGTGTAGTACTAAATATTGAGACTATTCTAAGTACTCATAATAATAGCGAGTATTTGCATAACAATAGATATCCCATCATGCCTTGCGTGCATATATTACCGCACACCCTGTCTTTTGTGTCATTCCCATCTACGACGCCGTGTAGCTGGTTTCGACGTTTGTTAGTCCTCGAATTCGCAGCGCGTCATGGCCGATAATCCTGTTCAATTCCCGGCCGTTGCTGCTCTACCCGTTGCTGCTCTACCTGTAGAAGATGCAGCCCAGAACGTTAACCTGCCTGAAGTCCAGAACCCGCCTCAAGGCCAGAACGCCCCGGCAGCGGATCAAAACGCCAACGCAGCAGGTCAACCTCTAGAGGTACGGTCTTATGATATTGGGTTTCCCCCTTTATAATCTGCTACGTTTCTGTTTGAGCCAGGTAGAGGTCTACCGCTAAGTGTTTAATTTTCCCTACAAAATGTGTAACTGGTTTAGCCAGGTAGAGGTCTACCGCTAAGTGTTTAATTTTCCCTACAAAATGTGTAACTGGTTTAGCCAGGTAGAGGTCTACCGCTAAGTGTTTAATTTTCCCTACAAAATGTGTAACTGGTTTAGCCTGGTAGAGGTCTACCGCTAAGTGTTTAATTTTCCCTACAAAATGTGTAACTGGTTTAGCCAGGTAGAGGTCTACCGCTAAGTGTTTAATTTTCCCTACAAAATGTATAACTGGTTTAGCCAGGTAGAGGTCTACCGCTAAGTGTTTAATTTTCCCTACAAAATGTGTAACTGGTTTAGCCAGTAGGTCTACCGCTAAGTGTTTAATTTTCCCTGCAAATGTATAACTGGTTTAGCCAGGTAGAGGTCTACCGCTAAGTGTTTAATTTTCCCTACAAAATGTGTAACTGGTTTAGCCAGGTAGAGGTCTACCGCTAAGTGTTTATTTTCCCTACAAAATGTGTAACTGGTTTAGCCAGGTAGAGGTCTACCGCTAAGTGTTTAATTTTCCCTACAAAATGTATAACTGGTTTAGCCAGGTAGAGGTCTACCGCTAAGTGTTTAATTTTCCCTGCAAATGTATAACTGGTTTAGCCTGGTAGAGGTCTACCGCTAAGTGTTTAATTTTCCCTACAAAATGTGTAACTGGTTTAGCCAGGTAGAGGTCTACCGCTAAGTGTTTAATTTTCCCTGCAAATGTATAACTGGTTTAGCCTGGTAGAGGTCTACCGCTAAGTGTTTAATTTTCCCTACAAAATGTGTAACTGGTTTAGCCTGGTAGAGGTCTACCGCTAAGTGTTTTTAATTTTCCCTGCAAATGTATAACTGGTTTAGCCTGGTAGAGGTCTACCGCTAAGTGTTTAATTTTCCCTACAAAATGTGTAACTGGTTTAGCCAGGTAGAGGTCTACCGCTAAGTGTTTAATTTTCCCTGCAAATGTATAACTGGTTTAGCCTGGTAGAGGTCTACCGCTAAAGTGTTTAATTTTCCCTGCGAATGTATAACTGACTTAGCCGGGTAGAGGTCTACCGCTAAAAGTGTTTATTTCCCTGCAAATATATAACTGGTTTAGCCAGGTAGGGTTCTACCGCTAAGTGTTTAATTTTCCCTGCAAATATATAACTGGTTTAGCCAGGTAGAGGTCTACCGCTAAGTGTTTAATTTTCCCTGCAAATGTATAACTGGTTTAGCCTGGTAGAGGTCTACCGCTAAGTGTTTAATTTTCCCTGCAAATATATAACTGGGTTAGCCAGGTAGAGGTCTACCGCTCAAGTGTTTAATTTTCCCTGCGAATGTATAACTGATTTAACCAGGTAGAGGTCTACCGGAAAACAATTCAGTCAAATCTACCCTCGGACTCACTGTTTAGCCATATTCAATTTTAAAACATATTTCCTGGTTATGTTTGTTTAGTAGGAATTTTATGCAGATTTCTCTTAGTTCGTTTGTTTATATAGGCTTTCTATTCTCCCCTTTCCCTTGTGGCAAACAAAATATTTTGAAACAATGGATCATGATTAGAGTCCTTTAACCGTTACAAGTTTATTTCCCCGGAGACTAGCTTTACTCCCCACATAGCCCCTATGTACCGTATCATCCTTTGACCCCGTCTTTTGCCTGTTTTTTCCAGTGTATTCCTACCATGGAGGAAAGATTAAAGAAGCTTGAGGACCAGGGGAAAGCAAACTCTGTAGCCATGGCACTGCAGTCATTACACAGAACTTTGGACAAAGCCAGGTTCGACGCGGACGAGGCTTTGGCCGACTTGGAGACCCTCGTCCGCCAGGCCAAGGTAAACAATGACCCCAAAGCAAGAGAATTTGAGTGTGTTCTGGATGAAGTACAGAGACATTCCAAGATCCTGTCGCGCACCGCCTTAAAAGACCTGTTCGTTGCCCTGGTCGGCGACCCGGTCAAGAGCAAGATTCTAGAGAAAGCAAACAAGGTCCTGAAGAACATCGGCACGCTGAGTGACAACCCCCGCCCGCCGGCATATAATCACGGAGGTCCTCAGCCCTTGATGGACCTGAACAACCATGGTCACCCATGGCCAGATAGGGCTACAGCATCCCGCCGACTGCCTTCCTGGCGGGAGAATAGGAGAAGTCCATACGCTCGTCGCCCTAACATGGCGCAACTCACATGCTTCCTGTGTAATTCCGAGAGTCACTTTGCTAGGAACTGTCCCCAGAGGACAAAGCGACAGTAACCCACGGTCGCCTGAGTTATGGAAAGTTTGTTTCCAGTTTAGTGTCGTTGTAATTTATAAAGCATCTGACTAGAATGGGAAGAGTTATTCCCCGAGTTTACTACCTCATTAAAACATTTGATATAGGCAATAAAAGATTATTCACCTGTAGTCCATCAGCTTGGTAGTATTTAGATTATTTTCACCCTCATTTTGTCTGCCCCCTATTCGGTTGTTTGTGCTGGTGGGATGGGTGTCAGCTCGAAACAGGAGGATAATCTCTCCCCCCGGTTTATCTGGGTCAGGCTGTCATCCCTTCCCTTCAGGAGGTTTAGGTCCCATATTTAGGATGATCGGTATACCCAGTTTTGCGGCACGCAAAATTGCGCTACTTGTTGAGAGTTTGGCCGTGGGAATATCCCTAAGACTATTCGTTCGTTTTGCTTTATTCCCAGGGCTGTTTATTTGACCCGTCTGCACATATCAACTCTCAACGACCAAGACCCATGAGGTGGGTCACCAGGGACCTGACCCCCCTGGAGGCTATGGAAGGGATGTCAGCCCCACCCTGTGACTTTGATTTCATTGACAAGATTGCACAGGGTGCCCAGTCGCCTAACATCGCAGATCTGCCTTTCCGCGACCCTAACAACTTCCTAGCGGGCCAACTTCACCTCCACGCCCGGGATTGGGAAGAGCTTGTAGCTAGAGCCCCCTATGACGATGCATACGAGGTCCTTGATTGGGTAAAGAACAAAGTCTCCGTCGTTAAATTCTTTCGCCACTTCCGTGGTAGTTTTCAAGGCCGACAATTTGACAGTGATATTCCTCCCCCGACGCTCCTCAAAAACAATAAATCTTGCGAGGGTTTCACGCAATTTATTGATAACACCCTTCTGGAAAGAGTGCTGAATGGATCAATCTCAGTCGTCGGCAAGGTAGGAGAGGTGAACGCCCCTTACCTAGTGATGCCTCTCACCGTCGAGCCAACGAAGCCACGCCTATGCCACGACAATCGCTATTTAAATTTATGGATGGTGGATAAACCCTTTAGACTGGATAACTTGTCACACCTGCCGAGATACCTAACTAAGGACTCGTACCAATCCGTTCTCGACGATAAGTCAGGGTATAACCATATCTTGTTAGAGGAGCCAAGCCGGGCGTTTTTCGGCCTACAATGGAAGGGATGGTATTTTGTCTCCAACACAATTCCTTTTGGTTGGAAACTCTCCGCATGGATATACCACTCGACAGGCTTGGTAGCGACCCATTTCTTCCGCTCCATAGGAATTCCCTCCTCCTTATATATCGACGATCGACACATTGGAGAACTACAACTCGGCACCCCGGGACAATACCCTTGTCGGCAACACCCCAGGACAGGACGAAGTTAACCAACGCTCAGGATGCTGTTTATGTGGTGGCCTACACCCTCTCACACCTCGGCTATACCCTTGGTCTGCCCAAGTGCGTGCTCACCCCACAAAAACAAATCAAATTTCTTGGTTTCATATCCGACACTGAGCAAGAGGCCTTTTATCTACCTATCAACAAGCAGAAGGATTTCCTTGCCCTAGTAGCCTCAATCCTCGCAAAAAACGCCACGTGTCAGTCCACACCCTGCAGCGACTCGCTGGCAAGTGTTCCTCCTTCAATTTAGCCATTCAAGACGCTCGTTTATATACCAATGAAATGAACATGGCCATCGGGAAAGCTTTAAAGACATCTAAGCCAGCCCACCTATCACCAGCCCTGCGGTTAGAGATAGAGCATTGGGCCTCCCCTGAGGTGGTTTCAAAGGTTGGAAAATGGCGACATGAGAAGCACTCCCAATTTGTAATATTCTCCGATGCTTCGAAGTTTGCTTGGGGGGCCCTCTTTCCTGAACACAGTCTGATCCCTGTGTCGGATTATTGGAGCCCTGATATGAGCCTTCACAACATAGCAGTAAAGGAAACCAAGGCCCTAACGAACGCCATTCTAACTTTCCGCGAATCCCTGGTGAACGCCCGGGTTGATGCGTTCGTGGACAACCAATGTCTTGTGCAAGCTTGGAGAACACAAGCCGCCAGAGCTGGCCCTTTCTCCGATGCACTAAAAGAGCTCTATTCCACTGTCGCCGACCAAAACATTCACCTGGCAGTATCGTACATCTCCTCAGGAGAAAACCCTGCTGACGAACCATCAAGAAAATTATCCCCGGCAGATTGTAAATTGGCGCCACATCTGTGGTCTCTACTCCAGGAACACCCTCGCTTTGGCGGGCCATCCGGTCACTCTATCGACCTCATGGCGCTCGATTCTAACACTCAGGACGGGAAGGATGGAAAACCTCTGCCCCACTTCACTCCCTACCCGATGCCAGGTTCTTCGGGAGTAGATATCTTTGCACAAGACCTGAGCAGCCCAGAGTCCGACCCGTTGCTGCGAAACCTATATGTTTTCCCCCCTATTATCCTTATTGGACCTGTCATCCGACTCCTGCGCAAGAAAACAATTGCTCTTCCACCATCGTGATCCCAGACGTTCGTCCCAGGCGGTACTGGTGGCCGACTCTGAACCATGTAGTCCGGACCTCTCTACGCCTCGCGTGGAGAGGACAGCTCGGTGCGATCCGCCCCCCCTCTAAAGAAGGTTACCGCAGCGAATTCAATCTCCCGTGGGATTTATGGGCTTTCCGGCTTTAAGATCCCTGGTAGTAACTTTAAAACCGCCCAGCTCCAGCCATAAGTGTTATATGGCATTTAATGATTCTGGAGAATATCAAATGTGATTGCACAATAAAATACACAATTTAAGTCTGTTGTATCTTTATTTAATTCATAGCCTCTCCCTACGGTACCCAAGCTATTCACGCCATCTGCAGCATGCCCATCTTGCTGTTACGCCAACGACTCGGACTTCCGTTTCTGCCAGAGGTGTGGCTATCAGAGGAAAATCCTGAGTAGAAGCGACCTACCGACCCCCTCCCCCTCCCCAGACATTGTAGCCCTAGATACACGCTTGTCCGAAGTTTCATCCCTGTGCGCTAGTACAAATTATTCAAAACAAAAGTCATCTTTACAAAAGCAATTGCAATCCTTTCTGCTTTCGCTGCCTCAGCCCCAGGATATCTCATCGGCCTGTCCACGAGATCTTTGCCGTTTTCTAGTCTGGAAAGACAGCCACGGTAAGACCCAGGTGCATAGATATGGATGCCATTTTTTGGGAAACAAAGGGGTCTCAGCGTGCGGATGCCCGGTTCGGTTGGCTTATGGCTCCGTTGACTCGCAGGTGGGAAAATTGCGGGCCATATTTAATGAAAACGGTCGTAGAGGGGATTGGGACCCACGACTCCTGGTTGGCAATCCCGCCACTGACATATCGCTAAGACGTTACATAAAGGTCATCACTGCCGAACAGCTTCAGGCTCGGACATTGCCTAAACAAGCCACCCCGTTTTTCGTTAGCGACCTAGTACGGCTAGGCCGTGGCATTAACGCAAAGTTGGCCTCAGGAAATCTATCGCCGATAGAAATATATTGCATTTTACGCGATCAGGCCTACTTTAAGATCCTTTTCTTCAGCGGGGACCGACCTGGGGATTTAGGCCAGGTGAAGTCTCAGGAAATATTGCGTTTTCCCAACAACGATGGACTCCTCTTTAATCACACATGGGGGAAAACCCTGCGCGACGGCTCTACAAATTTGTTTGGAATCCGTCGTAGTAGTGACCTGATAATATGTCCTGTTTATGCAACTGAACTTTACGTGAACCACTCAAAAGCCATCGGGATTAGCCTCACATCTGGCTACCTTTTCCGCCCTATTACCCCCGACCGCGGAGTGGCGAACAAAAGTTTATCGTCGTCTGCAGCAGAGTCTCGCCTGAAGTTGTACTTGAAGGAATTCCATATGGACGAGTCTCACACGTTGCATGGCTTCCGGTCGGGTTGCGCTATTACATTGGCATTGTCGGGGGCTGAGCTTCAGGACATCATGTCCCACGTGGGATGGAAGTCACAAGCCACAGCTTCGCACTACATGCAGCTGTCCAAGGTCATGTCTGCATCCTCCGCCTCGTCGCGCTTGGCCGAGGCGTCTTCCAAGGAGGCTGACCCTGGCTTAGCCTACCGGCAAATGAACACTTTAGAAAACTTCTCCCCCGCTTTCCCACAACAACCTTAGTGTTGGCAAAAAAAAAAAAAAAAAAAAAAAAAAAAAAAAAAAAAAAAAAAAAAGAAGTTTTTCCTAGCTTTGTTACACTCCAATGAATTCATACGGTATCTTGCATTATCGGTTCTTTGAGCGTTGTAGAATGGGAGAGTAGGCTATTTTGGTGGGCACCAGGGTGCTCCCGGGACTTTTTAGCAGCTCCTACCTGTGATACGTGGACCATTTTCATGCACCCATATCTAAATATGTATACTCGCATGCATTGTTTAGTACGTGAATATATTACTATTCTAAGTACTCATAATAATAGCGAGTATTTGCATAACAATAGATATCCCATCATGCCTTGCGTGCATATATTACCGCACACCCTGTCTTTTGTGTCATTCCCATCTACGACGCCGTGTAGCTGGTTTCGACTTCCCGCCCTCCCGCCCTGGATGACGCGCTGCGAAGTTACCCCCTCCATGCCACAGAGCCGAAAAACCGCAAGGCAGCTAATTTCACAATTTTCTTCGGTATCTGGTGAAATTCAGCCTCTATTTGTGGCATCGTCACTAAAAACCTGTGGAAAAATTCTGTTGAAGTATCATAAAGCTGCTTGGGGATATTCCCGGAAATGTCAGTTTTTCTGTTGATCAGAGTACCTCCTCTCCCAGGGTACAAGGTGCTGTATCTCAAATGCGCATTAATAAAATTTCAGGTGCATTTGATATGCTGTTCTTTGGCCGTGAAAGAATATGTTTGCGGAATATGTAGCTCATATACGTAAAGGTTTCCTTATAACGAGAGGCCAAAACCCATTTTTCCGCTCTGTCCCTCCATGCGAGTATACCGCTGTCCACTTCTGTGGACAGCTCCCCATTTTCATGCACCCATATCTAAATATGTATACTCGCATGCATTGTTTAGTACGTGAATATATTACTATTCAGCATTATAAAAACACAATGCCTCAATTTTGAAGCATTTTAATTGATTAAAATCAAAACACAAAACAAATACTTTATAAAAATCAAAAGAGAAACTGACAAATAAAGTATATTGTAGATGTTTTGGTTTATGTTTAGTGAAAATATAAATACTAAAACTTGCCAAAAAGAGCATAGTTCAGATTTGCCGAACGCTGGCCGATGTCCTCTCGAAGGTAAAATCCGACTGCTTCACGGAAAAGTGCACCAGCTGCATGTACCGCACATCGGTCCATGAGGCGCAAAATGTCAAAATTAAAGTTTCTCAGCGTACGGTGAAGTTAGACGGCTGAAACTTATGAAGTGTTTAGAGAATACGGTAAAGTTTAGTTATTACTCGGACACTTCCGGAGGAAGTGACGAGTTAGAAAATGGGCTTTCTTGTTTTTTTTTATAGTTTTGTTTGGTCGAAGAATGAAAAAAGAATGCGAAGAATGTGATCGTATCGGTCAGGAATGTCTGTTTCAGGGTTTCGATTGGCTGAAAACGGGGGCGATGATATCCGAACGCCTAATGAAGTAATTCTATGCTCAAACGGGTCAAATGAGTTTCCGAGCGTATATCAAACTAAATCCGAAGTATTGTTCGCTCTAGGGTCATCGTTAATAGAAGTGCTAACTCATCGTTCCATACCCTGGTTCCAGAGTCTCGAAAGTCGGGTCTACGAAGTCGAGTCCGAATGAAAATAGTGCTATTGTAAGGATAGCTTTAAACAGTAGAGAGTTGGTTGTGGTACTGGTCTTTATTGAAAGCTCTTGGACTTGAGTTACATCGGTTAACAGTTGTGTTCTAGGTTGAATGTTACATGGTTCAACTGAAGTGAAGTGTACATGTGTCCTAGCTCTTTGTGTACTCTATTTATAATGACAATACGTCAACATATGCTAATATGCTATACGTCAGAATAATACATAAGTTGGTATAATATATATACGTGGCTGATTGCAGTTTGTACTCTACTGCGCAAGGCATAACGTCAAGTAATTATTCTTTAGAAATGCTAAAGTACGTTAGCTGTATTTGTTCAGCTTGTTGACTGAATAAACTTGGATTGGTCACTGCAGACATAAGACTTAGTTCGTTTGTACAGGAAATGTACAAAGATTCAGTTCGCGTAGCGTTACTATGGTAAATATTTAGATAGAATATATCTTGAGATATTATGATTCTTTAGCGTTCCTAGCTTCACGATACTATTGAAGCCTTTGTAAGCTTATAAATATATTTAACAAAAACAAACGCGCCTTGAAGGGCGTTATCAGAACCATCTGACCTATGCAACCTCAAGATGTACAGAGTACGTACTGCCGTCTTTATCTATGATCACCGACAAATAGTCTCCCTCGTCACGCAACTGTCATTGTCATAACGAGTTTATCGGACGTATGTCAAATAACAGGGTCAAGTATCGGAGATTGTCACGGAAGAATGACTCTATAGTCTCCCCTTTCCCACGGCCCTTCCCCCTCCCCTTGGAGAGAGCCTGTTCACAGGCTACTTCTCTTCGTCTGTCAATTTTGAGATGGCTGTGGCTTGTTCTACCAATGGTGTGTGTTGGTGAGCAAAGATAGAGATCTACTTGTCATAATGTCCGAGTATACGCTCATTGAGCGTCTTGTTCGAAGAAAAATTGAATTTTCACGTCAAATTGACAAAGATTAGGAGCAAAAACGTATTTGTCACGTGACCGAGTTTCATACCTTGTTTCAATATACACATCTACTGCGGGACGCGCGGGATGTGCACAGGGATCCCAACATCATACATTACTCAACACAGGGAATCCAGTATACGCGCGCGCGCTCTACCACAGGAAGCCCATCAAAAAAAGACGCAAATATCATTTTATTGAATTATTTACATACATTAGTAGCCTCAAAAGGAATGGTTGGGCTGCCTGTGCACTACCGGCGTCGCGTCGACATTTATTTCAGTTGAAAATGTTTAAGCTTTAAGTAAACTTAAAACTTTGGAGAAACTGCAAAATTTGTCAAAACAATCTTTGCACCAAAGTTCTCTTGAAAGGAAAACTAACAGAATTCCATCAACAGCAAAGAAATAGTCCTTTGGAAGCACTAAAATTAATTATGCAAATACTGAACTGGAAGTTTGGCATAATTAAATTGCATGAACTGAGCGGGTTTCGCTCGACGAAGACAAACTTACATTCACTTCGACGCCGGGAATGGAGCTACTACGGACTGTTACAGCTCTGATACCGGTCAAGGCACTTGCTGTGAGATCCTTCTTTTGGTTTGTAGTGGAAAGAACGTCTAGGAGACATCTACCAAACACTCGATCCAGTATACAAAATAAAAAAATAATTTATACCTCCACTACAGTATAAAATTGTATAGTTTGAGAATATTAAAAAAGTGGAATACTGGAATCGATGTGGCATTTGATGAAACCATTGCACAGTATCTAACTTAATAGCACCAATGCGTAATTACACCGAAGTGTAAAAATTGTCCTGTGGTAAAATAAAATGATAAAATGGATGTGTAAAAATAAAATAATAAATAATAAAATAATAAAAAAACAAACAAACAAAAAAAAAACAAAAATAACAAAAACAAACACAAACAACAAACACACAAAGGGAAGAAAAAAATAAATAAATTAAATTAAATAAATTAAAGGTCTATTAAGGGGAACTGTGGGATTTAAAATTAATAGACGGATATAAAAGGAGATTAAAAAGAAAAGGGAAAAAAAAAACAAAAAAAACAAAAACAAAAAAAAAAAAAAAAAAACAAAAAAAAAACAAAAAAAAAAAAAAAAAAAAAAAAAAAAAACAAAAACAAAAAAAACAAAAAACAAAAAAAATCATGGAGTATAAAATACATAACAGTGAATATTATGTTATGTTACAGTCAAAAAAATAGGAGAAGAAACAGAGGAAGAGATAAAAAATTTTTGACACCAAAGGCACATGATAATTATGAATCTTCAGGGGCAAAGCATAACTGAGCAAAGAAGTTTCTAACTCGACGTCGAGTCTTTGCCCGACTTCTTCGTGTCAAAAAATATATATACCGGTATAAGCAAGATAAGAAGAAAAACAAAACAAAAATGGAAAGAAAAGTGGAGAAAGTGAAAAAGAAAAACAAACTCACCAATGAAAAAAACGTAAACTGCTGTGCCAAATAAAAAGGATGGTTGCTGACTTGAGAGGCTTGTTGATGGTAGTAGCAAATTAAAGAATAGTAACGTAGAAAGCTGTTGAATTCACGGAAATATAATGTAAATGGCGGTGAATAAAAGGAAAAAGGCGGTGAAAAAAAACCCTACTAACCTTGATAAAAGGAGTAAAAATAAGTAAGAAAAAGGTAAAAAGTGTAAGAAGATGGACGGAACTGGTAAATCTGTAGAAAGGAAAAGTGAAAAAAGTATAGTAAAAAATAAAAAAAATAAATAAAAATGAAACTACGTCTTGTGAAAAAGTAATATGAATAGAAACTGACCTGTATAAAGTAGAAGGAAAATTTTGTGTAATCATGCGATTGGTTAAAATCAATCACGTGACAAAGCAGCTGTACTTATTTTTAATTTATGTGGGACGCGTAATGCATATATTAGCCTCTTGAAATGGACTCAGTAGAGTTTCTACGTTCCCCACAGACGAACAATTCGACAAAGCACAAAGTCAAGTCTCAAAATACAGGGATTTACCCCATGGTATTTATAGAATTGGCGTCTGGCAAGTTATCGAAACCAAATTCGGTGAAGGCATGATTTTGGATTTGTCCAACGAAGCCGAAGAAGAATTTCGCATTTGGGCTCCAAATCGATTAAGAGACCAACTAAAAAAATATCCTGAATTTACGTTTCTGAGGAATAACGGACTTAAACAAAGCCAAAAAAATAAAATGAATATGTATTTCGATTTTAATCTCATTGCTAAGTAAATTGAGTAAATTTGCATATGGCTACAACCGTCTAGCTTTTTGTAAATACAATTCAACCGGACTAGACTTCGTTTTCTTCCAACAGTTTATAGACATTTTTATTTTTTTGTCAATGGGACTCATATCGTGGTATTTTGTTTCTCTTCCAGCAAATTTGAAAAGGAAAGGCATGAACATTGGGCACAATCGCTGATAATCCGAGAACTGAATTGACAACAATATCCTTTGTGTTATTTTTATTCACTACCAAGAAATAATAATATTTTTTGAGGTCGTTATTATTATCGCGGTTTTCTAGCTTCTTCAAAACCAATTTTTGTTAATCGAGCTTTTATGGAGTGTGATTTTTGTTGTTGAAATTGTTCAAAAAACCGGGGGAGAATCCCCTAACTGGTCAGGAGAACCTCCTCTCCATACTACTTTTGATAGGCTTAAATAGTTACACATTTTCATGGAGTTTGCCTGAAAGATTTCTGGTAACATCTCTTGCATGGATTCAACGTTCTTTCTCCAGCAACATTGGATACTTTAGACTATACAGTGTTAATTAATTGGAGATGCATACACACGAACTGCTATCCTAGTAGTTGGAACATCGAACCCAATCGAACCCAATCCTACAATATTTGCCACAGACCTGACTATCATGCAAGAAATTATAATTCACAGAAATATTCCTTGAATGTCCCTGCTTTACCGTCGTGTCTGCCTTTTTGTCTGAAGTCAGGTAGACATGCATTATGGCCTTTCTTCTTACAATGGATCAGTTCCATTGAATTGTACATCATGTGTTGCAGATAGTTTACACTGTAGTGCTCCCTTAAATGATTAAAAATGTCTTTACGATAAGGAATCCATCTTCCGTTTGTCATTATTTTCACAAATTCTAGCTTCACGTCATGATCATTGACAAACATCGACACTAGACCTCCAACTTTCTCTGCAATTCTTTGCGGCGCACAGAAAACCTGAACTTGCGGACCACTCTCGTGTCTTTTCGCAGTAAAATGATGTTTTCGCGCAAAGTGTGTCATTGTCATGTGAAGTTCACTTAGATTGTAGTTATATATCACCATATCAATATCACCAGCATCCCACGGCAAAACTCCACGCATCTTCACTGCCCCCAAGGCCACACCTCCAATGATTGAAAATGAAATGTTCTTGAAAGTTAAAAAGTCGGCAACCTTGAATAAACAATGCTGCAAGTTCTTAATCATGTACGGATATGCAAATGTGCCATCATATGCCCAATGCCCACCATCAAGCATTACTTTATGAGAAATAGGCTCATCGCAGATATCTTCGCCTACAATCGGGCTATCGCGATCACATAAATCCAATTCATTTGAATCAGGATGCCTGAAGCGAAATATTTTATGTTTGTGTGCAAAAGGGAGAAGACTTTGGAATTTTTCGCGGCGAGTTGGTACTTCCTTGTCAATGCATTTCTTTTCGCTAGTGACTTCAAAGATAACCTCTGGTCGAACACCGCAAATTGCGCCTGCTCTCTTAACTGTAAGGAAGAAGTCTGTGGTCGACAACGAAGTTATATTTTCGTCGAAGAGAAATTCTTTGCTTCTCTGGATGCGTCGAATACTACTCGTTCTTCCCATAAACGAAGATGCTATGTTGTCGCAGATCATCATGTCGCCCATCGATTTCTTATACTCGTAGCTTTGAGAAAGCGTCCAGTTACACAACTTCAATCGGTAACAAGGAATTTCTAGCTTGTCCTGGTCTAGTATGGAGCCGCTTACAAAATCAAGTTCTGGAACATTCTCCATAGCGTGCAACAGCCATCCCGCACTGTGATCGGAGGTGTGATCCATGATATCATGTCTGCTGTCCAAAAATAAGAAATATGTCGTTTTAACCTTGGAAATTAAGGAGTTGAACTGAAACCCAATAGTTGCCTGCTCCTTGCTGTTCGCAGTTAAAATCGACAGTTTTTGAAATACTCGTCGTAAATCTTTCTTTTTGGATTCCAAACATGAATAAGACGCTCCTCTTGCTCGATACAATATCACTGTCACCAATTTCTCAAAGGTATCATAATCGTAGGCCAGCTTATGTCTTCGTTGACGATCAAGTATTCTTGTTATGCTTGTAGTTGGTGTTGAAGTCGTTTTCTCAAGCTCGTCTTGAGCTATTTCCTTTTCAGTTTTTCGATCGGTGATGTTGCTTTGAAACTCTCTCAATCTTGAGTTATTCTTCAAGCAATCTTCGACCTCCTTGGACAGCATCTCTTCGGTATGATTGCACTTGCATTGTCGCACATGTGTAGTGATCAAATAGACAAAAATAATTGTCTGCATGAAAATAATAACTGATATCAGAAAAAGGATCAAATAACGACGGCAGCGCAACATGACTACTAGCCTGAAAATCAGCCGCCTCCTCTGGGTCAAAAATTTCCCCGAGTGAAAAACCCAACGAATTTGTATAAATTATCGTGTGAGCCAATCAGAACACACTACCCGGATCCGGCGTAGTGTGACGTCACTGGACACGATTATCGACTTCGGAGAAATTTTTGACCCAGAGGAGGCGGCTGATTTTCAGGCTACATGACTACTGCTGCTTTCAATTTACTAAGCTTAAAGGGGCACTGTCAGCCGGTGAGACTGCGCAGTAGCATATGCTTACATTCGTTTGTTGACAGTGACTTACGGCGAGGATGTTTTTGTAAATCGCTAAAAAATGGTTGTCGTTTGCGAAATATAAGGTTTAAATCGAAGTAACGATAGTTATAGAAGGTCATAGAAGGCTATCCAGATTCTTTGTTGAAGTATCGATGACGGTTTCTGATGATAAATCATAAATTTGTCAGTAGACATTGACTGACTTCAGCTTGCTTTTATTCATAGACAAGTGACCCGTGTAATTGCCAAATAACATACTCAGGAGTGAATACAAAGAAAACGAAAACTCCAGGCTGTTCATGCAAACTGCAAAGATTTATTTCTCCGATTTGTGCAGTATCGACTAGTCAAACAAGACGCTCAATGAGCGTACACTCGGGCTTATGACAAGGACAATGTCAGTTGCGTGAGGAGAGACCTGACAATGACTGACAGTTGCGTGACGAGGGAGACTATGTATATACATGTATGTGTCGAGTTCATTTGATTTGCCTTTGACTTTGAGTTCATTTGATTACCTTTTGACTTTGAGTTCAATTGATTTGATTTTGATGAGTTCGTGTAAAGGCCCCCTCTCTAGCTTCAGATCCCGAAACGTCGAGTTTGGAATCGAGTTCGAGTTCGGGTTCGAGTTACGGTTCGAACGTCGAATAAAACAAGGACATCTTCTTCAATACAATATCATTTCTCTGACGTCATGACAATCAGTGACAGTTGAGTGACGAGGGAGACTATGTGTCGGGTGAGTACGTACATGATACGTCTTGAGGTTGCATAGGTCAGATGGTTCTGATAACGCCCTCACGTTTGTTTTTGTTAAATATATTTTAAGCGAGCTTCTAGTCCTTCTACCACTTCTAGTCATTGAACGATGAACTAGAATCCTGACCTTTAATAGCTTGAAGATCTACAGCTGCTTTCAAAACTAAGATTCAAATCTACTTGAGTCCTGTGTGTCGTTTGTTTTTTTCTTATCTGCTGAGTAATCTTGAAACTCGATACGATTAAATACGTCGCATACTTTCGTCATTCTTTAGCCGAACAAAACTACGACTACTACCGAAAAACGCATTTTATAACTCGGGCTTCCTTCGGAAGGGCCCGAGTAATAAGCAAATAAAGCCCGAATTACGACCGATGCTCGATCGCGATGTTCAAAGCGACAGTTATTTTGCTGCTACAAGTACATGTACAACAGCGAGGAAAGGGACAGATAACTGATTATATATTGACAGACCTATCAGACCTATCAAGTCTAAAGTAATACAATAGCAAAAGTTCTATAGTAGTCGGGACATGTTTGCATTCAGTACAAATATTTGCTGCGAGCCGCCCTGCGAGCCGCCAGGCGAGCAGCGAAACTAATCTTGACGGAGTTCCTGTGTCATGTTTGGTCGTGTGGGATCTGGGCACTTATGTGGATGCAACGAGAATCTCGACTGCATTTCACGGAGTGGGTTTGTGGGTTTGTGTGTGGATGGAGATGATTTTTGTGAGCCACGGTACTTTTGATCAGCGCACGCTCACAACACGTTCAATCGATTTTAATATCGAGTATCGTTTATTTTTCGCTGATTCAAGCCAGGAAAGTGTTCGTTTTCTACAAATCCATGATGTTAAATTCAACTTTATTCATTGCTGGAAGCATTCATCGGAGTCATGAACAATTTAGTGACATTTCAAGGGGAAGACCATGTTCTTTTATGAGTTTTCAGCGCTGTTGTGTGCTCAGTCACGTCCAGTTCAGTCCACAATGAAGTACATAAGCTTAAGTTACTTCTACAGTCGATCCAGTCGATCAGAGTTGACCGAAGGAGACAGCATGTACTTGAATGCTTTTGAAAGACACAGTTAGTATCCCCGATGCTGTCGCTGACCTATCTACCTGATCGAGCTCGTTGGACTTCGTCAAACCAATCCGGCCCATGCCATTGCCATTGAGGCAACTACTGAATCAAATTATACGATCCATCCTGATGTACTTTTATCTTCTACAAGTGTGCTATGAGGCTTCGACATCTTTCCTGATATCTGGCCAGTAACATTGTATATAATATACACCAAATACAATTCTCTATTTCATTGAATCCATATTTGTATTAATTACTGCATATCAGTAGAGTACAAACTATTACAAGCGTGCAACATAAATAGTGCAAAGTATTGCATGCTTTTAGTGCTGGTACATGTCTATAGCTGTCTGTCTATGACCAGATTATTATAGTGTTAGCATTTGTATTAAGCAACACCAAACTCGGGTGGGAATGATAACTAATAGAGACATGGAATGGAACAATGTGACCGGGATGGGAATGAGAATCAATGGAGATGTGGGATGGGAACAATGGGACAAGGGTGGGAATGAGAATCAGTAGATATATGGGAGGGAAATAGGTTTCTTGTAAGCTAGAACACATGACACAGTAATAAAGTTATTATTATTATTATACCGCATTTTTATTATTTTATTTGACCACTAATGCACCTTGCTGACAAGGGACAGCCACATGTATGCATTGAAAGTTACATTTCACATGTATGCATTGAAAGCTACATTTCACTTTTATGTGTTACCATGTACGGCAGTGGACAACTCGCAGCACTTCACTTTCTACCAGAAACTACTAGTTTAATTTATAGACTTGTAAGTTCTTCTTTGAGAACATAATAATTCGAGTGGTGAGTCAGTTTGGTGTCAAACGTTCGGCTTACTTTCCTACCTCCTTTGAATCCTCCAGAGCTAGATGTCTAGCGAACTCAGAATCTGTGTAATAACCGTATTCTATCTTCCCAGTAAACGGCTAACATGTATAAGCTTGTCGCTTGAATACATTCGTTATCAACCACTACCTTGCCGGCGGGACGCCATGAGAGACTCGGAAGCCATCGTTCTCACCGATTAAATAAAAAACGTATAAATTTGGACTTCAAACCAAAAATAACTACTTGAAAATACCAAATAACAATTAGTCTAAATAACTGAACAAGTATAATCTTCTAGAGTACAAGGATGTTGTAAATATTTACAGATGAAGTCGATGGCTGTCTACCTCTCGGGAAATTTGAAAAACTTTGCCAATTTTTTTCAAATTAGATACTCGGCCCAGGTCCGCACGGTGACAGTGCCCCTTTAAGCTTAAACACGAACGCGCACTATAAAAGGGGAGGTACCTAAGGTAAGTCGGTTGGATCTGTCAATCATTTGCACTGAATCTCTCGCACTGTGAAGACCAGGGGGGGGGGGGGGGGGGGGGTATTACAGTCTTCCCATCATGCACCGCGAACGAACTATATTATCAACCGTTTCGACCCCCAGCGAAGTCTCATTTCGATAAGATTTTGAAGAAGAAACATGGCGGACGAATTAGTCCGTGGGCCAGGAGCCGAAACCCTCCCCCTACGGGGAATTTTGAAGACGTATATGATTTTGAAGCTTAGCTCGAGGGTGTTCCAAATCAGGTTGTTTGCACTTGATAAGTCCCTGGGTGTGGCCGTACGGCTGCATTCTTTAATGGCGCCAAAAAGCACAGGGTACCCAATTCGAGATTTCTATTAAAAAAATACTAGAATAATAATAATAACTAGACCCTGTTAGCAGGGTTCACTCGTGCCCTGGTGCCGGATTGAACCAGTACATACTAAGGACCAGAGTAGAATTGGGATCCCTGTGGAAGTGTGGGGGCTTTCTCAGTATATCACTGTCCGTGTGGATTTCGAAGTTTGTATACGAGTTTGATTTTTGCTTGAAAGCTTCCCTTTTCTACCTGGAACCAGCACATGTCGCAGTTATCTTTCGTGATCAATGCGGTATGTTTTATATTTCGCTCTTAGAGTGAAAATATTTGAACATTTTAAAGTAAAATCAAGAGACCATTATCTTGGTATATAAAAATGTATTCAACGAGTAAAGTTCAATGATTGATAGTTGTTGTCGGTCGATTTTTGTCGGGCTTGATCTTTCCTTTCCTTACAAAGGATCTCGTGGTGTCACAGCCAGTAAAACTGTGTAGGCCTGGTAGTGCTAGAAGCATGTCCTCCCCAACATCATCAGCTATAGCCTTCACATCAATGAGGCGTCTCTTGTTTCCTACTCCTGTATCAAAGAGCACACTCTGTGTCAGCCTCTGCGTATGACTAACAAGAAGTACGAGCACATCTGTGTCTGGGGATCTCACTATTATTGTAGAGGTTTCTGGTGTGTTAGCTGCAATATGATGACAGTGGAGAATCATCTTGGTATCTCCCTCTTCTTGTGTGGAGCAAAGCTCCAACATCTCCTCTGACACTGTTTGCTGACCATTTACACTTGTGAGACAAACTGCTTTCTCTTCGCAGACAACAACCACTTCTCTCCCCTGGAGTTTCTCAGCAAATCTGTCGTTATTCCACTCTTCAAGAAGAAAGTTAGACAGGCGTCGCTTATTCTCCCCATTCGATAGAAACTCTTCTTCCAGTCTCTGGGTACTTTAGTCAACGGCCCTCTGACAAGGGTATCAGGTCGTTTCGCTTCTAAAACTTTTCGCCTCCACATTCAAAAGTCCGTTCGCTTCTAATGACAGGTCCGTTCGCTTCTAATGACAGGTCCGTTCGCTTCTAAATGAAACTGATGAAATATCAAGAGAAATTTCAAGAAACATCGTGAAATACTAGGAGGAGGCTAGTGAAATACATTATATATGTTAAACACTTGATATCGTGAGGACAATATTTACCTCGATTTACGAGTTATTAACCACAGAGTCTGTGATTCTTAGACTGGGAAAGACTCGATTTTCAAACATTCAGAGTAAAGGCTTTTTCTGTAGGCAGTGTTTGCACGACAGAGTTTATGCGAGCTTTGGGAGATTGGGTTTTTATTAGCAGTGATCGCGACAAAGCGAGTGTAGAGGTAATTAGCATTCAGATAAAAGCCTAATTTTCCCAAGCGGACTCCATGGATGCGATAGCACTCTTGTGTAGTAGTAGGAAGAGGCCGATTCTGGAACAAAACGCTGGAATTCAGGTGATTTCCCCAAATCTGAGCCAAGGTCAAGGTCATGTGATGAGATATGATCTCATTAGGGAATTTCCCCGTAAAATGTAATCCAAAGGTCAAGGTCAAAATTCTCGGAAATCATGCGATATTCCTTAAGTCTTCAAATAACCAGAAAACATTTAAAGTGCATATCAGGGTTTTGGGTTTCTTTTGAAAATCGATTACATATAACGTGAATAGTGCGATGGTTCAGTATTTTGTGATTTGAGCTTCGCATTTGCGAGTTATGATGGTTTGAAATCGTGATATGCTAATTTGGTGACGTCAACGCAGGCATCATTTATTATACAAAAGCGCCCCTTTGCAAATTACTGACATTTTTAAACTGGCAAAAAGTTATTCTACAACTTATATAAATGATGTTAAACTTTTATTTCTATTTTAGAAAAGAGTGCTACTTGAAAAAGTTAAAATAAGTTACGGCAAATGCCTGCATTGACGTCACCTAATTAGTATATCATGATTTCAAACCTTCATAACTCGCAAATGCGAAGCTCAAATCACAAAATACTGAACCATCGCACTATTCACGTTATATGTAATCGATTTTCAAAAGAAACCCAAAACCCTGATATGCACTTTAAATGTTTTCTGATTATTTGGAGACTTAAGGAATATTCTATTATTTTTAATGGGTTCCATTTCAATATTATTATATAGTGTTTTATCTTTAAGTAGTTTCTGGTTATTTGAAGACTTAAGGAATATCGCATGATTTCCGAGAATTTTGACCTTGACCTTTGGATTACATTTTCCGGGGAAATTCACATGACCTTGACCTTGGCTCAGATTTGGGGAAATCCCCTGAATTCCAGCGTTTTGTTCCAGAATCGGCCTTTTCCTACTACTACACAAGAGTGCTATCGCATCCATGGAGTCCGCTTGGGAAAATTAGGCTTTTATCTGAATGCTAATTACCTCTACACTCGCTTTGTCGCGATCACTGCTAATAAAAACCCAATCTCCCAAAGCTCGCATAAACCCAATCTCCCAAAACTCGCATAAACACAAATGAAGAAACATATTTTAATAGTATGTATGCGGTCCAACAACATTTGGATATAAACGTTGGAATTGTAAAAATGGCCTGCGAAGGTTTGAATTATGTAAAACTCAAAAAAAAAAATTGTAAATATAAATTTATATATATACAAAAAGATCAAGTCAGCAAATAAACGTCCAAAGAGAAAAAAAAGTGGATAAAATATGAATTTCACTTATCTAAATATTTTTATACATCATTAATTGGAAAATCAATGACTGATGTAATTCAGTGGGGCTTCCCCTTTTGTACACAGTACCGAAACATATACCAAGCTAATCCGGCAACTCCAACTGTTACCACCGCTAAATTATGACGATTAGATGATCTAGTTGGTTTTGTAGTTTTTATACTATTTGTAGTTTCTGTTTTTGGCTTTTCTTCTTGTCTATGAGGTAATATAACCTTTGAATGACCCATATTATGTTTTATACCTACAGATTTAGTTTCATTATTGATGTCATTCACACCAAATTTCATGCTGTCCGTTGCTTTTTGAAGCTTATTATTATATCCGATTATTGACAGTGTATTGATAACTAAATTTGATGGCAACAACCAACAACCCGGCGAAATGGCTAAATCAAGTTTTACTTTTGCTTCCTGAATAGCTAGCTGATATCTTTGGATACTTTTAGAAATATCTTTCTCAATAATAGAGCTTCCAAATAATTGTAAAAATACATTTTGAGTTTCTATAGCTGAACCCGATTCTCCAACTATTGGAGACATTGTATTTACTTGCGCGCCTAAGGCTAAGAACAGACGTCGAATTATTCATGTACCGTTCCTAATTGTTGCAATAAAGTACATGAAAAGAACGGCGTCTGGTTCGAATTGGAACGGTCTATTTAATTTGGAACGGCTCAGGCCTAAGGCTAGGTAAGCCGAATAATACGCCTATGGGTCGAGTCCGAGACAAACGGCGTGCTGTCCAAGGGCCGTTCCAAATGCATAAGTTATTATAATGTATTCTCAAACTCATTAATTATTCATGAGGTAACCAGCCAATCCTGTGCATCAAATCCGGTCACATGATGGACCTGGAAACCCCGGAAAGTCCGCTCAAGAGTACTTTGAAATGCATTTCAAAGTCCAAGGACTTTGAAATCATTTCAAAGTACTCTTTCCTGAGTTCTCATCCCTCATTTCATGCTACTCAAGAGTCCAACACATGTGGGATATTCTTTATATACGATGTACTTGACTCTGCGCATGAGCAGAGAATATGCAGACTGGAATTCTTGCTTTTCCGGGCTAAAATCTTGCAACTCTTTATTGAAACATTACTTCAAATGTATCCGTGAGTTGTAAGTGCGGCTGCAGAACGGCATTTGATTCAGACGCCGTTCTTTTCATGTACTTTCACGCATGATTTATTATTCAAAAAGCTCCAGATTATCGCATTCCAGCGTTTTTTTCGGAAAACACAGGCGCATATGCGTTCAGTTTGAATGTAAACATTGCGGCTTGGCGTGCAACTCTTGTGAGTGAGTGTGTAGTTTTTGCTTTGAAAACACCAATTTGCTCTGTATTGGCTGCCTTTTTCCGATGTGCAACAAGTTCCATAATGTGCTATTTTGATTTAGCATTACATTAAGTATTATATAGACATTTGTTATTATTAAGTAGCACGTTCATGTTTAAAAGAGTTTTGTGCTCAATTATGACACGTGAATAAATAAACTTGAGTATATATAACATCAGGAGGTTGGGAAATATTGATTAATGTTTTTGGACCTGGCTTAAGGTTTGTTGTAGTGTTTAATAATTTTGCTAAGCTCTGATTTAATATAACATTTAATATTGTTGTAATATAGGCTTTATTTCCTGTTATTTCTATTGAAATTGGGTTCCTACTATTAGAAATTGATCTTTCAAACACTGTTTTAAAACTATTAATATTATAATTTCCTTTTGGGATACGAAGTAAGACTTTATCACTAGTGTCAGCAATTGTACCTTCACTTGAAAGATTATCGGATGATTAACAAAACTACAGCTTACAAGTGAGATCTTTATTCCAGTTTTAATAGGATTTTTTAGCCATAGGGGTCCGTGGGCGTTTCGTTCATTCAAAATTCATTTTTTTGAAAATTGAATTCAAGTGTACTGATCTTATGATTTTGATATTCTTCGTGTTTTTTCGCATATCCAGTCTTGATTTCTTTAGCCGTTTTCAAGTTCATGGTTGGATTCAAATATTTTGAAAATTGATTTCACGTGTGCTGATTCAAGAATTCAGAATTTAATTTAAAAAAAAAATGAATTCTATTTTGCAACAGCGAAAATTTTCGGGATTCACATCGGATCTCATTAACAAACCATACAGATTGGCATTTCCAGAACTTGTTACAGAGAGCAACATATTGGAAAGATAATTTTAATGACTTCAATAAAGTTTATCCAAAAGAACTACAGTTGAGTAGGGGGGGTTCTGTTGACGCTAATCCAAGCCGGTATCTTTGAAGGAGGGGGGACGACCATCCGCTACATATTGACGGGGGGAGGGCACAGTGGGCAGACAATAATTATATCCGTGATCCTATGCCCGAAATGTCACGTGACCTTAATACCTGAATTGGCGCCAAAATATTAATTTCATTCTGCATGTGTCTTGGTGCGAATGAACATGGCGACGATTGCAATGTCGGAGGATCAGCATATATTCACTCACGACAACAAAGAGATTAACATGAGGAAATCTGCAATAACAGCAGAAAGGCTGTCACGCTTTTTTAATGTGAGTATAACATTTGATGTACATTAAATATATCACAACTTAGAACGTTTGCGCATCAGTAATATATTTTCCCGATGGAGATTTTTGATTAGAGACCCATTAGAAAACTTACATGTATCAACTCTAACATTATGCTAATTCTTTCCAGTTTGCAGTGAATTCCGTATATATTAAAGAGGAGTTTGGGACTCGTGTAGAGTTCCCGAACTCCAATGGGAAATTCAATTTGGCGCCATTCTCGGATGGAACAAGTTTTGAGGTATATGGTGATGGGACATTCTCGGATGATGTACAAGTTGCAAACCAAACAGCAGGCACGTCAAGTACTTTTGCAAGCATCTCAACACTTGCAAAAAGACCCTTGGGCTCAACCAATACAAGTGCCGTGATCAAGCAGCAAGGGAAGTCCAAAGCCACAGTGAAAGTTATTTTAGCAGAGCTAGATTCACATGGGAAAATAGTACCTAACACAAAGAACGCAAAGCAAACCTTTGTGCCTTTATATACGGACGAGCAGGCCAATGTGACCTATATCACGGCCTTTGTGAATAGCAGCATGGGGGAAAGTGACCTGAAGTTGGTGGGAAACAACGGGATCAGTTACTCTGATGAGCCGGGAACACGTGGTAAGTTGGAGAGAAACGTATTTAATTTTATTTTCAGTCTGAATAGCATTCGGTTTAGGTTATTAGCGTCCAAGTGTCGTATTATTTATAAGAGTAGTGGAAAATAGTAATTTGGAGAGCTGTATCGTGTGAACATCACGACTCGCACAATTTTCAAAGGCACCGACGGCGGTAGTTACCAACTAGGCGCAATGACCTACGATGAGCTATCTATCTATCTATTACATTTATCAATATTTTTTTGCCGTTCGTTTTTAATACTTTACTGGAGTTAAATACATTCTTAAATAGATAGCAAAGAATCAGAATATTATTTACAAAGTGAACCGCGCCCAAAATTGTGAAATGTACAAGTCTATTTTGCTCTCAGTTGTGGACCAATCAAAACTGCGTTGCTGGGCGAACTCGGCTAGCTATGGACCAATCAAAATTGCGTTGCTGAGCAAAAGTCAAAGTTGCTCATTCCAATGGAAAAGCTATCTCGCACGCAGCGAGACAAAATAGACTTTCATTTGTTTCTTAAAAATGCCTCGGAAGAAATAGTATTTGGACCCGCATTTTAGTAACTAGCCACAACGGTAGTGTTTTAACTGGCTCTATCTTTTACACTTGTAACACTCGCTCAATGGCATGTAAAGTGACAGATTTGTCTACTTTTCAAAAATTACTCATATAAGTACGGGTCGCACCATTACTTTGGCGATATATGATACAATCGGTATTTTGAGCAATTTATGTAAAACAATATCAAGCTCATGATTCTGCTGAGTCGATTCCTTGGCGGTAAACGTTAAATAGCCAAAACTTGTCAATTTCAGTGTTTATAAATCGCTGTTGGATGCTACTTACCTCTCCCAGGGTGGGTGTTATAATCTTAGTCTGTCCTAAACAGGGCCTGATCATGTCCTAAATTGATGAAATATTGTGTACCGTATTTTAGACCTTCCAAACATGATTTGCTTAATTGCAATTGCCCATAAAACGTGTTAAAATTATGTAAACGAAGACTGTGTGTATTTTGTCCTTTGTCCTAAACATGGTCCTAAAATAGAGGGTGTTGTCCTAGACAGGGTTATAGGCATTTTATATTTTTGTGTCCTAAACAGGGTCAGGGTTTCAAACCCTTGGCACTTTAATAGCTGTGATCACTGCTAGTAACAAAGCTCACTTAAAATATGTCGTTTAAGCACTACCAACGAGCCACACCGAATGATCCAAAACAATCTCAAAAGTAAACAAAATGACACAGCCACCAATTTTACTCATTGTTCTTCACTTTTTTGACTCCACTTTTTACAAGTTAATTAGCCATTACCTAAACGAGCAGGGGACTGGGAACGAGTTTATTAGAATTAATGCAATTAGGAAATTCAGTTCATGACATGAAACAGCATGTTGAAATTAGTATCTGTGCAAAGTTTGATGTGATTTGAGCGAATTCTGTCGGAATTATAAACTTTTGAAATTGTGTTGTCCAGCCAAAATTTTACAGTGAATGTATGGTTTGGCTGGACAAAGTCAACAATTTACAGAGTTTGTATGGGGAAATAGACATCTTTGATGCCCTCTAGCATCGTCAATATTAAGCCGAAGTTCACCAAACTTTCCAGCATAACTAAGTTTGATCTGCTCTCTCAGAAAATGATGCCCATTTTTGCTAGTTTCTTATTGAATTTGGTTTACGGACTTGGTCCCAGTCCCCTGCTCGTTTAGGTAATGGCTAATTTGTGTTGTACTAAATAAAAATATGAGATTATGTTTTAAAAACGTCATTTTATGCTGATCTTGGCTAAAAAGAAAACAATCAGAACAAACAATAAAAGTAGTTACTATACTCTCATAAAACAAATTTATTATTGTTTCAGTTTTAAACATTTTGTACATGTACATCCGTGATGATATACTGGTAAATTAGATCTCTGCTGAGTGTCATACTGCATGTGGATAAAGTACAATCATATGTAACTAATAAGAGTTTGAGATTTTGGGGTTGTATATTGTATTCTATACTTCTTTGTAATGCATGTAAACATTGTATTTCCATTATATTGTATTTTTAATTGCATTATTATTTCCAGATTCTGTGTATACCATTATTGTAATTTCTTTAATATTATCAAAAAATGTATGAATTTGACATATTTGTTTTTACTTATTCCCTAATCAAGGAATTGAATTCTGGAAAAAGGGCTCCAGGAAGGTATTTGCTGTCAAGATCATGACAAAAACAAGAAAGACAAAGAGACCATCGTTTGATGATTCAGATGAATCCGACTTTGAAGGAAATTACTCAAACAAGCAAAGAAAAGCAAATTGGGATATTGAAAGCCAACTATCAGATATGGAGGGGAAGCTGATTCAGATAGAAATGAGAGTAGATGAAACTAGGTCTGATATTAATAAGGTGATATCACTTACTAAGGATTCTCATGTACCATTAGCAATTAAAAATATTGTTCAAGAATCATTTTCTTGTCTGATATGCAAAACTGCACCAATGAACACACCTGTAATAGGTGTTGTGGTGCCATAATAGGGTGCAGTACATGTGTGGATACATGGTATGGCACTGGAGCAAGTGTCTTTGACAAGACATGCCCCCATTGCCGAGGTGAGAGAGCATATTCTAACACATTTAGACTTGTTGGTATTGATGATTTTTTGGACAAACTCAGAGAAATTTGTAATAGTGGTGAAGTGTGAATGGCTCTTAATTAAGTTTCATTCCCAGGAAAAAACATTGAGTTCATTAATTTCACTGGTGTATGCCAAGTGAATCTTGAGTTGTATTGCAAAATTAAGCCCCACAATTACATGATTAAAAAATAAATAAAATCCATGAATGGTTTTTCTCTACTTTTTGTCACATGAGAGAAATTTAATGACAAAAACCATTGTGAATAAAGTTTATGATGAGTGATGGAATCAGGAAATTTTAAAGTTAAAATATTAAGCAATTATTGGACGAGGTTGAGCAAAATATCGTGATTTGTCAGTGGCGAGCAGATTAATTATTATTTTGCCGATGCCGAAGGCAGAGGCAAATAATTAATCTGTGAGACACTGACAAAATCACGATATTTTGCGATATAAACCGAGTTCAATAATTGTTTTATCATTCGAATCATTTCTATCAATAAGGAATTTATTGAATATAAACATCAAGAAAAAATATTGTAAAACGACCTGCCATGTTTACACTGTGAATGATTAATTAAGTGCGAATGCTCAGACCGTTATTTGCAGCGAACATTGCTTAATCTTCACTGCGCATGCTCATACCGTTATTTGAACGCAGTTATTTGCAGGTCTTTCAGCCAATCAGAACTGCGGATAGAAATGAGTCGAATGATAACATGCAATATCTGTCTTATTTGTGTTTATACTTGCAGAGTTGTATAACTTAAGCAGTTAATTGATGGTAATAATAAAACTGATTGCCTAAACAGTAGTTGTCACTGTTCAGTTACCACAGCAAATGAAGATAATTTCAAATGAAGCAGGTAGTAAGCATTCTTGATTTGCTATTGCAACACACTGCAGTCATCAAAAGGTCTTTCCAAAATGTCTAAATTTTTTCACTTTGTCTCCACTTTCAAAATGTAATTTGTAGATCGCATCAGCTTCAGCATTGCTGACTTGAAGTGACGACTCCCTTCTCCATTAACATAGCAGTAAATACTAATTTCCCATTTTATTGTAACTGCACTTTGACTTGCTCACTTGCTCAAGAACAACCACTATTTAGCATGTAGCTTTAATACAATATCCCATGTAGTTGCCACCCTACCCTCCACCTCCCCCAAGGGCAAGCCATTGATAGTTGCATAAAACAAGTTCAATTACATTAAACTGATAGCCTTTTGGTTATTCCAATTATCAGTGCAATTGCCTGTCTTAACATATCAGGGTTATTGTTAACCACTGCATTAAATATTTTGTCAAAGGAAGGGAAATGACTCTGGAATTCATAGGATCTAGTTGCTTTTAGATCTGGATATTGTTCTAAAGGGTCTGATCCAAAGGTACCAAAATGTTTCAATTTCCCTCCACTTCTCTCATACTGTAAAGCAGCAGCTTCTGGTGAGGGGATGGATGTCTGTTGTAGAGTGACTGCTGAATAATTCTTTGTCATGACATCAATTGGTTTTCCTTTTCCTATAAAAGTAGTGGTATATGTTATACATGTACATTATTTTATATAAAACTGTTTTTACTAATCAAAACAAATACATGTAAATAAATGGTATCCAGCAACAAAAATACTTACCTGGAATTGAATGACTGTTCCATGCTGACAACAGCTCCCTTAGTCCAGCTTGAACAGTTTGTATTGTGATCCATGAAACACAAAACCTATCAGTGTCATCTGTCATATCAATAACCTCTTCCTGAACCATTTTATTCAGCTGGGCTTTAATTGGATAGTTAATCCGACTATTCACCTCAACCCAATGTCTTTCAGCCATGTGGTTCTAGGTAGAAGCACATCAATTTTTGTTGTTAGAACCATTATATTATAAGGGTGCATTCAAGAGTGCTCTTTAAATCACACCATTATTCCCCCCATTTTGGTGAAAAATCAGCCAGATTTATTTTTTCCCCAAGCTATAGTGACAATAATAAATAAACAGCAACATAGTTTGCCTTTGTTGCCACTTAATTGTTATTTAGTTATATACCCTGAATACCATTACCGGTAGTAAAAATCAGTGCTAGTTTAATATATGCCCCTGGAGGAACATATATTTCTAGCCTGGCAGAAATTTGTTGTATTTAATGAAAATTTAATGACTTTAAAAAAAATGTAAATGTATTCCAGTAATTACAGAAGAAACAACAGACCAACCTTGGTTGATGGTGTCTGTAAATATGCTTTTCTTAAGGTGTTGCATCTTTGAGGTGCCAGAGCTTCTTGCACAAATAATATTAAGTAGAATTCTTTTCCACAGTCAACTCTAACCTGGTCCCAAAGACCATATTCCAGAAGTACTGGCCTGGATATAAAAAGTGGGAATATTTAATGTATTTTAGAAAAAATTAAAAAAGTTATTCATGAATCACTGTTCTCATTGATTCATTAAATTTATGTCACATCTACATCTACATTTTATTAAGTCGGAAAAAATCGTTAGATCTCACTCCATAGATAGTGAACACAATAATAGGCGATTTTCATGATGGCGTCATATGACCACAAGTACCATAATGCTTTGGAATTTTCTTTCTTATTGAGATTTTTATTCCCTCATTAGAATACATGTAGTAAGACAATTGGTGCCATTGTCTAACAAAAGAACATGAGCAAAGCATTCTGGTACTTGTAGTCATATGACAACATCATGAAAATCGCCTATTATGAAACAAATTCAGCAATACCAAATTTCTAAAATCCCTTTTCCTTTTCCCAAAATTTATCAAAAGTCAATTAAGCCAATTAACAGCTCAACCCCTAGTGAGTTATTGTTTCAGTGTTTATTCAAAGAGTTTACCAGTTGCCATGGTTACCTTAATGGGAGGGTGTGGTCAGGCACAACCAGCACAATATATCTTTAATAATGAGTTTTAAGCTTACTTGAATTGTGATGCCTACATTTTCCAATGTTAATGACGAGTGTTATTTACACATTTCAGCAAATAAACTACTGGCACTCACCTGAAAACAGATCTGTATATTTCTACATTATTTTTTATTGGCATTGATGCAGCAGCCAAAATATAATTACTGTAGCCATCAGAAGCCAACACTGTTGTACATCCATACATGACCAACTTTTCATTTTGATCAAGATGCATCTTGTGTCCAAAATAATCTGCCTGGTATGGTAAGGGGTTGAATAACCTCGCTTTGTTTTGAACTCTTTGTCGATGATAATCTGGAGCAACTCTTATAAGTGACCTTGAAATCCTCTTGTCATGAACCCGCACCCCTTCTGAATCAAGTTTACCTTGAAGCATTTTTCTTCCGTATGTAGGTCCAACCTGTTTAATAAAATACATTGTATAGTTTATTAGAGTTCCAGCATCACAGACAAATAGTCAGCCTAGCTCCCCCCATCACCACCATAAAATAATGGTCAGTTCCTTACTCATGTTCCTTTCTATAAATTAAACGGCACTTTTAAAATAATTATTGTTTCATAGCTAGGTGTATTATTGGGCTCCCTGTGTATATTGTTACTAGTACGGCTTCCTGTGTATAGTCGCATATACAATATAATAAAATCGAGTTGTTGATCGATAAATCCCGTGTAATCCTTCGCCATCCTGGATTCATAATACTAGTCAATACTGCAATATGTAGCTCTCGATATGTTTGAAATTTTCAACACCACAAGTACGAACAACTAAACTCCTTGGTGTTTATAAATGTAGCTGCCACCGACTGCCACCACTCCGGCACTATAAGTCAAGCTCCCTTAATGTATATAGGTTTACAGTTCCGCAATAAACACTAGAACAAAATGTTGTAAAATATCAGTCATTCAGTAAAATTACACGTACCTGCGAGACAGCGGAATGAACGAGAACATCCAGTTGGTTGTCGGTTATTCTTGAGGTTTTATGAATGTTGTGTGCCTCACAATACCTTCTTACACTCATCTCACTTAGACCTCGAATGGTTGTGTGCTTCTCTTTCAAAAACTCACTGATTTTCTTATGAGTCCACCTTCTTTTAACCACGAGTTCCTTGATAAAGTCTTCTTCAACTACGTCGTCCATTTTGAATTAAAAGTGGCGCCAAATTATATTGTCACGTGAAGCCAGCAGGAACTACTCACTCCTCCCTCCGTCCCTCCCTCCCTCCGTCCGTACGTCCCTCCTAGATTACCCAAGATACTCTTTAGCGTCAACAGAAACCCCCCTACTCAATTCCCTACTCAACTGTTGTACAAGTTCTGGAAGACATTCTGTTGTTTTTTTAATTAGATCTGAATTTCGAAACTTTTTCGCTGTTAGAATATAGAATTCGATCATCACATTGAAAATAGAAATCAGTGCGAGTGAATTGAATTTTTTATAATTAAATTCTGAATTCTTGAATCAGCACACGTGAAATCAATTTTCAAAATATTTGAATCCAACCATGAACTTGAAAACGGCTAAAGAAATCAAGACTGGATATGCGAAAAACACGAAGAATATCAAAATCATCAGATCAGTACACTTGAATTCAATTTTCAAAAAAATGAATTTTGAATGAACGAAACGCCCACGGACCCTTCATATAACCTTTTTTATATGATTGAATTCTTTTAAAACTAGAATCCTGGTTTTCACCTAATCCCGCTATCATAAGCAGGTCGGGATAGAATCGTCTAATATATTGAACCACTTTCGTGTGCAGATCATATTCATCTTCTATCTTGAATGTCAATGTTTTTGGGTTGTTAAACATTCTATAATACCCATATTTTCTTATGGATGGTAATACCGTAGAGAATACCCAATCTTGAAACTGTTTGGCAGCGTCCATTTTAGATCTGAAGAGTAGAGAATATAATCCTGGTTCTTTTATAAAAATGGTCTGCGGTTGCACATTTTCAGGGGGGAACGTTTTGTTCCCCCTTATATTTATCCATTCTGTTTTATATTTATCACCAACATGATCTCTTATTGCTTTTCGTGTGTTTTCATATTCTAACGCCTTTGCAACATCTATACCCCTGAACCATATATTCTGTTTATCATCAATAAATGTTGAAATCGATAAATTCAATTCTCGGTTTTTATAAGATTTTTAAAATAACTATAGACATATTATAATAAATTAATAAATGTTTAAGTAAAAATTCTGGTAATAGCTAAATATTATTAGAATTATTAAGATTCTGCTCAAGAGGCGCTCAACAGGTGCTCAAGACTCTGCTCAACAGTTGTTGGAATACTATCCAACTTATCACCACCAACTTTTATATGCTTAGTTACTTGAACTAAACAGCTTGATAGAGCAACCATTCTACCACCTTTTAAAAGAATATAACCCGCTATATTATTCAGTTCTTGTTTCAACATCTCATTTTTTTGTAAATCACTACACAGCTCTTTGTTATCATCAATAGGGACTACATAAGAAGCGATTACAACAGCGGCCTCTATAGTTGTATCGACTAGGGTATTTGTGACCTTGTTTCCTAGAATAATTTGATATCGATTATAATATTTTTCAACATCTTTTGGTGACAATTTCTTAACATCTCCCAAACTCATATTTACTCCAGTAAACTCATAAATGGTTCCCAATACTGCTAGAATTGATAATTGTTCTCTTTTCTCTTCAATATCACCATTTTTCTTAGGGAGTGATTTTGTCTTGGATTTATTAGGTTTCTTTTCTTCAACAATTTCTTCTGTGGGCTGATTATCGTCATTTAAATACTGGTCAACAATTGATAACATTTTATAATTTATATAAATATTATATTTTTAAACTGTTTGGTATCTCTATATAACTGTGGTATGGATATCTTAAGGGTGGACTAACATATTTATTTCGACTGTTGCTAAGGAAAATTTGAAACCTCAAAAAAATCGTAAAATTCAAAGAGAAGAGAAGGGACTTATAGGAAGTGATTGTAAGGGAGAAAGCTTTGTTATAGCATGACGTCACCAAATTACGTCACAATGACGTCATCAAAACAGAAAACGCTCTTTTTTTCCAAGGATTTATAAGATACTGTAAATCTATGATTATACACTTGTTCTACAACACAAGGAGCAGACAACTGAGCATGGATTTGGTATTTAAATGAAAAATGATTTTTTTTATGGACGTTTTTCGAGCTGTTTTTAAGGATTAAATTCCATAACTTGTCATATTGTCTTCAGTTTTTAAAAAGCATGCTCAGCAATGTTGACTAGGTCGTTGTTCATATTCTAGGTTAGAAAAAAATAACCCTCAGTGAACGTGCTCGAAAATTTTGAAGGTTTTTGAAAACGAGAATTTGCGCATGCGCAGTGAAGTCTTGTTAAATTTACCGTTCTTTTTCAGCATTGAATTGATGGATTTCGGAAAAGAATCCTACGAAAATGTTTAGACAGTTCTCTATTCTGTCATTTGGCATAAAAATTATTATGCAGCAAAGACGTTTTGATTTTCCTGTCGTTGTACCCAAGGAGATACGCGAATTGTATGACTTTCAATTCATAAATTGTATGCTTGCTCATTTCTGCTAAAACGAAATTTAAAACCCCTAGAGAGAAGTAGGATGTTTAACAAGGCTATAAAATATCAAAATTTCAGAAAAAAATCCTCAACAAAGCTAAAGAATTGAAGACATGTAAAACCCCATAGCAACGCGGTTGCATAGTAACGAAATATGTTAGTCCACCCTTAAGCAAAAACACACCCTCGAATATTTTTCTGATTTCAATAATTTCATGAATTTGTTCCTATTTTCAGAATCTAAGTCTCCACCATATTCATCAAATAATATTTGATTAGATACCTTATTTGGGTTGTAAAATGAAACTATACACGCAACGTTTTCACGAAATGGTTTTGCTATGGCCGTAAGTTGTTGAGTTAATACCCACACAGATATTCCATCATGACGTCCTGAAAATGCTAGATTTATAAACTTATTTGACTGTTGTTTTAGATCCTTAGAAAAAGCACAATCGTCTAGGATAACTAACGTATTTGTACCTGTAAACAACTCCTTACAACATGAAAGCAAATCATTTATCTCATCTTCATTATTATCAGGTGATAAAACAATAAACCTAGGATCATTATTTGCAAACCCTTAAAGTGCTACTTAGACGAAAATCGATCGAAGTTTAATTTAGCTGAAACTTCACTGAAATAATCTCAAAGAGCCATACAATTACTGGTTAATGTGTTTTCTCAAAATTCCTATGGGAAGTATTACATTTTTATGAATCTTTAGAAGTGTCAGTGAGGTCATCTACTCAACCGTAGCAATCAACACAGCTTCGCTCCATACATTTCTTTGTGTTTAGTTTCTTGAATTATTTTATTTCTATGAAGCTAAAAGTTTGGGTGAAGGAGTTTTCTTACATTATTTGTGCTTAGGATTGATTGTCTGACCAGTTGTCTTCAATGCAGAGCTGTTATCTGAACAAAACATTGAGATATTTTGACTAACAAAATACAAAGAAATGTATGGAGCTGAATGTTGGGTTGAGTAGATGACGTCACTGACACCTCTAAAGATTCATGAAAATATAGTACTTCCCTCTGGAATATCGAAAAAGATTTTAATTAAGCTGAGCATAAAACATGGAAAACCATTTTATAAGGCTTTTATAAAATAACTGCAAGGATTTCTTTCGTAAAAATCCTTTATTTACGCGAGGTTTTACTGATCAAATTTTCAATTCTCCTGAAAAGCGTCAGAAATCGCCCATCATCCAATCAAATCTCACGAAAGAAATCAAAATGGCAAGCGACTCGACAACTTTCATCAGTGTGCCGTTTCCCCGTTTGGTGTTTTGACACGAAAAACGTTTTGAAGAATGCTATTTTCTGTCAGAAAATTACAGAAGAATGCTTCTTACACTTTGTTTTTGTATTCTGTGAACACGAAACACGAAGAAAAGCGAGAAAAGCTGAGCCGAATCACGATCAATGACGAAGAGTCCTCAAACTTTCTGAAATATTTGACAACTTGATGAATGGAGCACGAAGTCAGGTAGCCAATATCCACAGTTTTTGTCGTATTTTTGAATCTTTTCATCGCTTTTCTCGACAAGAATGTATAAACGATGGACGTTTCTGAGACATTCCAAGATATTTTTTCTCTTTGACATATTTTACTAGAGATATGAATGTTCTGGCGAACCCGCCGTGTAGCTACAAGAATCGCTCTGTTTTCACTCTTTTGTCAGTATAAATACGGCTATCTTTTCTTGATATTTTCAGTCGTACACTTGAGAAAATATGTGTAGCTATATAACTTACAAAATGGTTAGTATGTGATTGAGAACACTGAGCCGTTATATTTAGTTTTCTTCGTTATTGTGAACAAAAATAATTGGACAATTTCGTCGAGTTTGTTTCTTGCCGTGTTTGAATTCTTGCAAAATTAATTTTCAGTTTAAAATCATCAAAATCACATCTACATAGAACTTGAACTTAACTAAACAAGAAAAACTGTAATTCTATGGCTTTTGTTTAGTAAATAAAACATGTTTGACAACAGAAAAAAATACTTTTGTGGTCGATCAAATCTACTGCATCGCTTCAAGGTCGTTCAAGGTCATGAACCATGTTTATGTGCTCTTATATCACATAGCTTTTTAGCCAATCAGAGCGCGCGTTATATATATGTTATTTTATAACTGGTTATTATTACACCCTTGAAGAATTATTCAATGAAGTTTCAGCTAAATTAAACTTCGATCGATTTTCGTCTAAGTAGCACTTTAATTGATACGTTTTATTTTTTGCGTGTGTTGGGCATATCAATACTATATATTCAAACACATACCGGTATGATCCTCTTAATATATCAACCAAATATTTTGTTTTTCAAGAGTTTGTAGGACCAGTTATAATACAGTGAAAGGGTGTTTTATCAACCAATTCTTCCATTATATATATAATATGCTGACTATACTTTAATATATTATTGAGTGTAGGGTAGAATTCTCTAATTCAAACAACGCATCTGCAACAACATACATATAACACGTTATATTACCCGTTCCACCCACTTTTCTTTTAATTTCTAATTTCACTCCATCTTTTGTATTATTTAATACTAGCCCACTGCCATGAATATCATTGTCTGCGAAAGATCTCAAATCAACCCATAGTGCAAATTTATCAGCATAGAAATCTTTTTCGGCATGCACGTGACGAAATCAGTAAAGTTCTCAAAACTCTCAAGAAGATACAAGATACATGTACAAGATGCTTGAACATACAAGATGATACAAGATACAAGAAGATACAAGAAAACATATAAAAGAGGTTTTAAAACCATACATACTTCAATCCTCCAGTAGTTCGCGCGCGATAGCGAAACACAACCGATGATCCCAAGAACCCATCACTAATACCATTCATCATCATACTGTCATCACTATCACCCATCACTAATACCATTCATCATCATACTGTCATCACTATCACCCATCACTAATACCATTCATCATCATACTGTCATCACTATCACCCATCACTAAAGGGAAAGGAAAATATTAAAGTGGTTTAGAGGGAGAAGGAAAGGGATTGGGACCGTGTTGAGATGGAGGGCTGGGGAATAGAGGGAAGGGATAGATGAAGGGTGACAGGAAATAGATGAAGTGAACACAGTGTGAGAGAGAGGATAGAAGGGTGGATGGTGAAGTGGGATCAGGGATAGGGAGGAAATGATAAAGAGCCGAAGCTAGGGAAAAGGAAAATGTATAAAATGAGTTAGTGAGAAGGGAGGGGGAGACTGTTGGGATGGAGGGCTGAGGAATGGAAGGAAGGGAAAGATGCATAAAGGTCATGGGAGATATGTAAGGTGAGTTGGAGGGAGAAGGGAAGGGAAAGAGTGTTGGATGGAGGGCTGAGGAATGGAAGGAAGGGAAAGATGAAGGGTCATGGGAAATGGGTGTAGCGAATAGAGGGGGAGGTAGAGAGAGAGAGGATGGAGGGGTGGATGGTTTAAATTAGCTAGGTGTGGAAGTGAAACAATGATCTAAAAAGATATGGATGGCGGACGAAATTAATGAGTGGATAAGTGGAACTCAGTGAATGGAGAAACATGAATGGATAGATAATGCTGGAAGAGTGAGGGAAGAAATTGATAATAATATTATTTTTTTCTTTCACTCCAATTATATTATTAGTTTTTACATTAGTTTATCTTTGCAAATCACTGAGACTATCGGGGTGCTACTGATTGTTATTATTATTGTTGTTGTTATTATTATTATTATTATTATTATTATTATCATTATTATTATTATCATGATTATTATTATTATTATTATTAATATTATTGTTATTATTATTATTATTATTGTTATTATTATTATTATTATTGTTATTATATAAACTAATTAAATCGCAATTAGTTTTGTATCACGATTCTACAATAATTCGCAAGAAAAACTAATAAAATAACAAGGAAAGCATTCTGATTTGGTTCAAATTCTCACAACCTCGCGCGTTGCACGTTGACGTAGCTACGATTTGAAGTTTTTGAAAACTCTTTTTGCTTTACAAAAAGATTAGAAAAAATGTTACATGACAGTTTAAACAAGTTAACTGACATGATAGCGATTATAGAGAACTATTGACAAGCTTCCTCTTTTATGTCATGACAAGCATTTCATCTCTTATTTTGGCAGAAAAGCGAATGAAAACAAATCCAAAGTTTATCGTACGGTTCGCCGGATTGAAAGTGAATCGATTCAGTAAATATAACTGATTTCGTGAAAATTCAACGATGTTTTAACCCTCAATCTTCTGTATATACAAGGACAAAATACTGCAATATGTCAGTCGAAGTCATGTCCAATGCAGGGTGGAAAATAGCTAAAAAGACGGCAAATTAAGCACAAGATTCTACAAGATTGGCCGGATTTTCACGGCAAAGAACAACTTTCACTGTAAATTCATTCAACTTCATTCAATGTTATTCTGCAATAAACAAACGACCAAATAATTATAATAACCGTTTTATTGTCTTACTGGATCAAGGTTTTCATCA
>JAUJYZ010000834.1:57500-121211 GCA_033675265.1 Actinostola sp. cb2023
AAGAGTAAAGTGGAGTGAAGATGCAGATGAAAGAAAGGGTTTTGATTCTATGCAGATATTGTATGATCATTTGATATACATGTATCTGTGTATAATCGCAAGTACATAAGGCTATACCCTTTTTGTTAAAACAATTATCACTATATTTTATTATCAAGGCAATCAATTGTCAGCTAGCGCAAATTAATCCACACGTGCGGCCTTCGTTAACTTTGCGCCAGTTACTTACAGCTTGTAGTAATGCGTCTAAGGACACCGAAGTACACTTAAGGACAGCTAATCACAGCTAAGGAAAACTAATCACAGCTAAGGACAGCTAAGGAGAGCTAAATTAATCACAGCTAAGGACAGCAAATCACAGCTAGGGAGAGCAAATCACAGCTAGCTAGGGACAGCTAATCTCCGCTAGAGACAGCTAATCACAGCTAAGGACAGCTAATCACAGCTAAGGACAGCAAATCACAGCAAGGAACAGCAAATCACAGCTAGGGACAGCTAATCTCCGCTAGGGACAGCAAATCACAGCTAGGAACAGCAAATCACAGCTAGGGACAGCAAATCACAGCTAGGGACAGCTACAGCTAGGGACAGCTAGTCACAGCTAGGGACAGCTAATCACAGCTAGGATCGGATCGCGGGTGAAAAAAAGTCGTGGATAAAAAAAAAGTCGCGGATAAAAAAGAAGTCGCGGATAAAAAAAACGTCGCGGATAAAAAAAAAGGCGCGGGTGAAAAAAAAAGTCGCTGTCCCTTTCAGGCCACCGTATGGAACAGCTCGTTCCGAAAACGCTTGACATCTTTTAGACAGTGTGAGCCTACCACGAACGGCGAGTGTATTTGTAAGCGACGACATGAGTGTATTTATCAAGAATCGTTAGACAATTAATATTCGTCATAAGAGAATGATCATAACCTTCGTTCGTAGCTTGGTCGTCGAAAGATAAAATATGGCGTCCAATGTCGTTTTGAAATACCATGCGATCCATGAGCTTTTGGCGAGCGGCCCAAATATAATCGGTATTTTATAGCTCGGGCCTTCCAGACAAAGCCCGAGCAAAAAAAATTGATAAATACACATATCGGTAATAGAACCCAAGACCTTTCGCTTACATACTACTGAGCTAACTGATGAAAATTAGTGGACAAAAAATATTTATACTCTAAAAATAGGCTTGAAACAATAAGAAAATATCAAAAACAAAAGGTCTAATAATTGTTATATCATTCTTTTGAGACCCCGTCAGTCACACGGTAACGGACACATTTTTAACACCATTTACACGGAACGTTAATGTTAATAACGTTACAAAAGTACCGTCCTGTCCACACAGAACCGGTTCACTGATATGATAATGCCAGTGGTTTTACTTTACTATTTCTTTCTTTAATTCTTTCTATCTATTTATCTAGAGCTTATTTTTAGATAATTATATATTAACTAGATTTTAAATTATTGTATATTATTCTAAACTGATGTTTCTTACCGTGAATAAATATAATTTTGTCTGTCTGTCTGTCTGTTGTCTGTCTGTCTGTCTGTCTGTCTATATTATGGGGTGAACGTAATAAGACTATTCAGTGGCTAATCTAGTATAAAAGGTATGGTTGGAAGAAATCGATTGGAAAATGTTATTACTGAAATACGAGTGTTTTGATTGGCTGAAATAGTTACACATTTTCATGGAGTTTGCCTGAAAGATTTCTGGTAACATCTCTTGCATGGATTCAACGTTCTTTCTCCAGCAACATTGGATAGACTATATAATGTTAAAAGTGCTTCTATTCGCTTGTTAGGGGCCGCTATACACTCATACCATATATGGAATACGTATTACAACCCCGACTCAACCTCTTTAGCTTCGTATGTAAATTGCCCATTTCAGATCATGTGATGTAAACATGGTGTTCTCTGGAGAATTAGTCCTTTCAATATGAACGAATAAATTTCAGAAATATAAAGGAACAATTCTCCAGAGTGTCGGAATGAATATTGAGTTCAAGTTAAATATTACATAAATTAGCCAATCAGATAATTTAGCTTTGACAGCTTGGGATCAGTGGCCCGTGACGGTGAAAGTGAGGGGATGGTGCCAGAGGTTATTGTGAAAGTATGCTTGTGATTGTAAAACTACAGAGTTTACTGTTTAGTGAATAAATCTTGTGACCTGTTGCGGACATCTAGCTATATCGTTTAGCATTCGCAACAAGAGAATATCATGTTTACATCACATGATTTTATTTTTATTTTTTTATTTTTTACATAGTTATTTTTGGAGTAGCAACTTTTTAGGGTAATATATATATATATATACATAATTAGATATTTATTATTATTATTATTTTATTATTAATTAATTCATTCATTATTATTATTATTTTTTATATACATTTTAATGTAAAGCGCTATTGGACTACCGGAAATAGCGCTATATAAATAAATACATATTATTATTATTATTATGATCTGAAATGGGCAATTTGCATACAAGCTAAAGAGGTCTATTGTGTATACTCAGGTCAATTGAGTCCAATATTACGAATATATAAGCATTCAGGGATTGATAAACACAAAGTGCAGCTTTCATTTCGATAGAGACACTAGAATATGTTAACAAATATTAATGAAATAATGGAATATATTGTTTTTAAAAGTAAAATAAGAAATCGAAATACCAAAAAGAATTGTCGGTAGTTCATTTATATTCAGTTTTATCAGTCTACGCCATTGATATTCTACGTATTTTCCAATCTCAGTGCTATTATAATCATCCAAAGAGGGCAACAAACGACTCTACATGAAAACCAGATAAACCACGAGTGCAACAATTAATGTAATTACGGACAGGATTACAACCAGCTCCGTTTGCATTCTCTTGTTTAAGTGAAATTTGTTGATTAATAGAGGAATAAGCTCGCTGTTTACATTCAAACGAGGGAACGGCACATCCGGGACTTCAGCACCCAGAAACTCACACAGTGGTTGCCATCCTTGTTTGACGTTGTAGACAAGAAGCTGATCCCGCGGGATTGAAGACTGGACCCGCGCGTTGTGCTCAGTGTAGCTTCTTTTTCTCGCAGCATCAGAAATACGGCTCCCGTTTGCTTTCACTGTTGCTCCTTGGTTCCATCTATTTTGAATAGCAATGTGACATCTTCCCCATTTGCGTCCGGTTGGTGTGCAAAGGAATCCAAGTTTTATCCACAGAGAGAAAGAAAAATATGAAGTTAATATTGCGTCAGTTTTTAGGTGGCTTTTCAGCCACACCTCTTCGCTATCACGAACCATCAGGACAACTTTAGCGTCAGGAAAAGCATCGAGAATCTCTTTCGAAAATAAACAAGCGGGGACATCAGTAACTGCATCTATGTCGGCATACATGGCTGCAAAGTCGGGCATGTGTTTCCCTTCCAATGCCTGCAGATATTCATCTGAATGATACTGCAATTGCTCTGAGACATCATGGACTTTGTAGCCAAGAATTGTTAGGGCTGACGCCACAGATTTCGTCCCAGTTTTGGACAATCCTGCACAAATCACCTTCATGTTTTTGCACTTCAACTTCAACTTCAACACAAGAATAGGCAATGAATTCTTCATAAAATACCAAAGAACGAAGCAGAACCTTTTGACATGTCTCGCATACGCTCCAATGGCTTTTATGTCACTCTTGGGAGAGCAAAGACATCTCTACTATATGTTTTATGCCCAATCTCTACTATAGTCGAAGCTCTTGCAAGCGACCACCTCGGGACTGATTGGAAAAAGTGGTCGTAAGTAGAGCTGGTCGCTGACGAGAATGGGCTCTCATAAGCACGTCACATCCACAGAGGTTCACAATGTCTCTGTATTACAATGCGGGGTGCATGGGAGGGGGGAGCTCCACCTATGATATCATTTCTGTTTTATAATGCCAGTCACCGGTGCGGAAGGAGAAGACAATATATATTTTTGCAAATTTTTCAAAGTACAGATTTCGCAAAGTACAGCGATTGAGTGTATTTAGCCGATTAGTGTATTTAGCAGAACTGGATTCATTGTAGCTGACGTCGACCTGGACGACAAAAGCCACAGCGTTGTCTTGAAAACCATGTTGTCAACCGTGGTGAGAGCCATGTTGATTATATATTTCGCATAGCGCATCAGTTAAAAGTATTATATTAAACATATATATATGTTTGTTACTCGGAGCTATTCGTAAAGTTTCGAGTCTTCATTGTCATTCAATCAGCGGCACACTCATGCGCCTTAAAGCCCAGATGGCGACTTGTGGTGTACGGGAAAAAATACGAAGAAGCCCGAGTAATAAACATAACGAAAGTCCGTTGAGATCGTGAACACAGGGATCGGAATCCAACTAGACGCTTTAATAAGCGTTCACTCGTGCCCTGGTGCGATTGAGCACTGAGATGCATTGTAGCATGAAAGAAGTATACTTTATATGGGCCTCCACCTTCCATTCGGTGAGGGACTGAGCTGTGAAGAACGAAGAGATCAGGAACGAACTGAACTGACCGAGACACACGTTTTCATTCTCACCCCAGACAATTTTCTTTGAGCCACTTTATAAGTAGTCAATCCTGGCAAGGAAACTCAAGCCATTCAGAATTAGCTCGTTGATTAGATAGGCCGGGAATATTCCGTCCCTCCAACTAATTACGAGATGTGTAAAACCTGTCTAGCAAGAGTTGCTTTAGTGTTTATCATTCTCGTTCAGTCATACTCGATTGCAGATTGTGCTTAGTCATCATAGCTGTATTCACGACTTAAACATTTCTCAATGTTTAGATCTGAGATAACGATTATAGTCAGATCAAATCAGTGTTTGGTTACTTGTTGGGTGACTCGGTAGAACATACATATCCATACAAATAGCGTATATATAGACATCGCAGAGTGATTTTTAGTGTTTGGATGAAGTGTAAATATGGGTTTAGGTACCTCGGCTCGGTGTCTGAAAACCTCACAACTGTTCTCTTCACTGCATGCGTGCATGTATCAACTCACTTCGATTCGTTCTAAGTTCTAAAGATCTCTAAACCCTTTGCAGTACTAGTAATGGATTGATAGATCCATATCTCTATGGATAATATAATCTAAGAAACAGTGACTTCTTTATACCGAGAGTAAAAACTACTACTGATGGAAAACACTCGCTTAGATTTTTTGGTCCCTTTTTATGGTCAAAACTGAAGAGCAGCATCAGGAACTCTAACTCTCTCTCATCATTTAAGAACACTATAAGAAACATGGAACTTTCTAGCCTTATCAACTCTAACGGCTCATGCACTAACTGCAAGTTATGCAATAATTAAACTTAATGATAACAATCTATAATTAAAACATATGTAATTATTCCATCACCATTTCAGCTTTAAATCTATACACATGTTACATTTTCTATAATTTTATTTCATTCATATTTATATATATATACATAAATATTTCCTTTTTATATATCTATTTGTAAATGTAATTATGTCTTAATTAAGTGTCCCCGATTAGTGTACCACTTGTGGTATGCTAGAAGTCATGACACGTTAATAAAGTTTATGTATGTATGTCTGTATGAATTATTGTGGTTATATGGAAAACAAGATTATGCATGACTCGGTAAAATTGATTTCACAAACTCAGCGAATCATAGAAATGACAATGACAATAGTTTATTTGGTGCCATAAATATATCCATACCAAATAAAAATAAAAATAAACTAGACATCGCAGCGTGATCCAAATACTCGAACAATCATGAACAATATTTCCTGCATTCTGGGCATTCAAATCAGTGATTTACTTACAACTGAACCGATTTCAAAACTCAGCAAAATAAAGATCTATCAGTGTTATAAGCTTACCACAACACACAATTACAGCGGTACAAAGAATAGAAGACATTTGACTTCGTTTAGATTTCAATCTTGTGTCAGTTGTGCGATACTCTTTAGAGTCGGGTCTTCCACAGGAAACCCGACTAATAATAATAATAATAATGCATATGGTCGTTCTTATATAGCGCATTTCACATTCGTTCCAATGCGCTTTACAACCGATGGAGGACTTTTTCGGGCTGCATATGAAAGGCGCCTACGGCAGCCGAGCAGCTTACAATCATGACCACCATGCAGCGTGAAGGAGCGATAAAGTGATACTTACATAGAATCAATTCATCTGTAACTTGAAACAGGGTTCGTACTACTATGAGATAATAAAATTCCAGGAATTTTCCAGGGTATAAATATAAAAATTCCAGGACCCTCAACTTACAAATTGACGATTTTCTTGACTAAAACAATTTAACATTTTTTTCTAATATTTAACCTATTACTAATAGAATATTCCAGGAGTTTTCCAGGAGTTGGTGTCAAAATTGAAATTTTACAGGAGTTTTCCAGGAATTCCAGGAGCAGTGCGAACCCTGTTGAAACGGTTTTCGTTGAAAACTTCATGAACTGTGACATCATTATTTCCAAATAGAAGCACAGCCATGGGATCATCATCTTCTGCAGCTCGCATTGGATCGGCCCATCGTATATTCGGTAGGTAAGATTGTTAGATGATGGAGTTATGGCAATGTAAAAAACCCAGACTGGCAGAAAACATGTAACAAATAACCTCTTAAGCCCTGGTCAAACGTGAATGCAAGTTCATGCAAGTTTTGACTTGCGTTGACGTTTGACCGCTAACTTGCAGGGACTTGCATCGACCTGCATTGACTTGCAACAAGTTTGAACACGCTCAAATTCGAGTGCAAGTCCCTGCAAGTTTTTCACTTGCATCTACCGTTTGACCGGCTTCATGTAAGTTACAGCAAGTTACCGCAAGTCAAAACTTGCATGGACTTGCATTCATGTTTGACCGGGGCTTAAGTTTGGGTTGTTTTCAACAGGAGCGAGTGCATCCTCTAATGCCGTTTAGCATCATGGCAATAGCCGCAATACTCTGTGGAATACTGTGCTTGTTGTTACCAGAAACAAGTAAAATGGCAATGCCTGACATAAACGCGGCGTTGGCTGATGATGATAAAGTCAAGTTTTATACTACCGAAATAGTCTCTAATAACTGACAGCAGATTCTGGTAACGCAACGCATCAGCGCGCACTCCACATCCTATTACCGCTGTCTCCCTTTCGCTCGCTCAGGCTCACTACGCTAAAGCAGCAAACATATTCAAATTACAATAACGTCTCAAATAAATCAGCTCCCTAAGTGTCTCAAATCAAGACAAAAAAGGCAGCAAGCACTCCCTACTGTTCCCATTGGGTATCCCTAGTACTAGTAATAAATAATACGGGCTCAGAAAAATACTACGTAACTCGTAAAATATCCGCGCGTATTATCGGTCAAACCATCAAATAAGGGGTTTATTATTCCACATTTGATTTTGTTTCTTTCTTTCCTGAAGTTTTTGGGCCATTTTTCGCTATGTTTGTCGTGCGTGCGCGAGCTACTGTGTAATACGCTGGCATATTTTGCGTGTTCTCTTGCCCTTATATGGTAAAATGACGCACGAGTGGAATAATAAAAATAAAAATAATAATAATAATAATAATAATAATAATAATAATAAACAGTGTTCTATGCGCATCACATCGATGAAATAACGTGGAATTATTAGGAGGCTGAAATTATGGTTGAAAAGATAAGTTTTAAGTTTGCTTTGTAATTCATTGACGGATGCACTTTGTCTAACGCAAAGAGGTAAGCAGTTCCATAGGGCGTGGGAAGATGCCAGGAAGGCTCGTTGACAGTAGGATTTGAGTCTTGTGGAGCGGTCAAGACGCAGTGTGCCAGCTGAGGATCGGAGAGTTCAAGTAGGCTTGTGTATTGTCAGCATTTTTCGTGACATTAACATTTAATCGAGGTTCCTCGGGAAGTCAGTCAGATGGTGGAATTGACCGCGCGAAACGCTCGTGAATGAAGACCTGGGAACTAAAATTGACAAGTTTTCTCTGACAAATCACGCGTGGCAAGTTTTCCTTGTTATAAAAAAGCCACCACGACAGCTTTGCAGCATATGCATTTGTCACATGAAACTTGGTCATATTTTTTCATTTATACGAGCAAATAAAACTTGCCATAGAAACCCTGCCAGTGTAAACAGAGCTTAAGTAATGATGCAATACGGGTCTTTAGGAGAATAAAACTATTAAAGGCTAATTACGCCCTTTGTACTAAAGGCTTTGGACGTTCTTGTGACTCCACCTCTTTGAAGTTCTTACACTGACTCAACTATAATCTGCATAATTAGTATGTTATCCTGAACTTAGCACTTCATAAGTGGCACGGCAAACACACTTCAAATGCACTTGAAAGTTTGAGAAAGTTTGTTAAACTGATGATGAATTGTTTGGCGACGCAGGGCTTCAGACGTCGAAGGGTTTGAGTCAGTATTCTGAAGGCCAGAAATTAATGAAATTAATTGACCACGCAATCCGAGTAATTTATACGCAACGATGCGCCGATGAACCATGAACTAAAATATTAGCGACCATTGTCTCGATGGCAATCAAAGGCTCATTTATCAACTGCTGTACCAAACAAACTATTCAGCGAAGTTGGTGAGTAATTGCGTGCAAAGAGTCTTGATAGTTTACTCGGCATGGCTGACGAAGCTACGTACGAGAAAGAGAAAAAACATATAAGAAATACAATCAAACGTGTCAAGGACACTATACAAGAAATACGAACAACGAAAATCAAACAAGCAGAACAGGCACAAGAACCACAAGCCGCCACACAAGCGAGCGAAGCGAATGACGACGATAGCGACAGCGGTTGGGACACGGACCTCGAAGAAAAGCCGATCATCACTTCACGACGACAGAGTTTTGACTTGGCGGGGAAGGCAGCCTACCTGCGAGCGTGTCGTAAACTCAACGTCACTCCAATAACTTCACTGCTACAGAACATAGAGAACAAAGAAATTGCTCTCGCACACCATGGGATAGGAATCCAAGGAGCGAAGGCCTTGGCGAAAGCGTTGACTAAGAGTACGACGGTGGAAAGCTTGGACTTGGAAGAGAATGGAATTCAGGACGAAGGAGCAGAGCATTTTGCGAAAATGCTGAGAGACAATTGCTACATCACTGGCTTGAATTTAGCGGGAAACTCACTGAGCGCGGGTGGCGCCGTTGCTATGGGTAACGCCATGGCCGACAGTATCTATTTGCGGCGTTTGGACTTGTCTTTTAATAACTTCAACGATAAAGACGCTGCGCCGTTGGCTCACGGGCTCAAGAAAAGTGTCACCTTGAAACACTTGCGGCTTAGTCACAATGCTTTCTGTGAAATTGGTGGAGAACTTTTAGCGCCAGGAATCGAGGCCAACGATTCGTTGGAGACGCTGGATCTAAGCTGGAATCATCTACGCCTGAAAGGAGCGATTGCAATATGCAAGGCAATGGGAGAAAACATCTCCATTAAAACCTTGGATCTATCGTGGAACGGGTTTGCCGACGAGGGCGCAGCGGCCATGGGTGAGGCGCTCAAGTCGAACAACACTCTAATTGAGCTCGATCTCAGCCACAATAGAATCACCGAAAAGGGAGCCATCGCAATAGCAAAGGGAATCGAAAAGAACAAGACACTGAGGATCCTTAAAATAGGGTTCAATCCTCTGGAACGTGCGGGCTCACTCGCTCTGATCAAAGCAATGAAGAACAACGCAGATTCAGAAATAGAAGAACTCCACCTATACAACGCGCGGGTAGGCAAAGACTTCATGGTATTGGTCGACCAGTACATCGGCCAGAGTAACCCCAAATTCAAAATCAAACTTGGTTCCGGCCCGGTCGACCAAGGGACGACTGACGCCAACAACCGCAATAGGAGAGTCAAAGACGAACTGCTTCTCATCGTGAAGAATTTTCTCGTTGAAAAACGGCTGCGCGCAGTGGATCTGTTTAACTGTATCGACAAGGACAAGACCAATTCGATTAAGCCAGATGACATGTACAACGGACTGAAACAAGCGAAGGTGCCGCTGAACGATTCACAGATTTACCGTCTGATTCTCTTACTTGATAAGGACTGCAACGGTGAGGTGGATTATGCAGAGTTTTCGGCCGTCAACGACTGATGGGTAAATTCCGACTTCTAACGTACCAAACAAACAAAAAAGGGTAATTAAGCGGTCTTGTTTGATCTAATCAGGAAAGAATGGGTGGCAGACCTATCATCCAGATCAGAGTAGGAACATTTAGAGTTCCACGTGTGAATCGGGCCTTAGTCTTTAGTGTACATTGCTTAGAGTTTATTTTATATCGATTTTATTTTGATCAACTATTCTTTTAGTAATGTAGTTCGTTAAGGTTTCGTCAAGCGTAAAAAAACTCGGAAAAATACTGAGTCCAAAAATACTGAGTCTTTTTACGCTTAACGAAACCTTACGAACTACATTTCTAACTATTGCCAAGCGACAAATTACCTTATAACTTACAAACTATTCTTTTGTTTATATTGTAGTTAAATTAATCATTACTCATTGCAAAAAAACGCGCAAAATGGAACTGCCAAACCGGAAGTCGACCATTAATTAATTAATCAATTAATTTCTAAAGTTCATTAAATCTATGTATTTAAAAAAAAGCAGTGTATTTTAATGCAAATAATAAAACAGAGCACTGAGTATGAAAGGCTGGTTTTCACAAGCGCTTGCACAGTCTTCACGTACGCGAGGTGGTCGCTTACAAAATATACAAGTCGCAATTGGTTCAGTTGGACCTCTAAATAACGGCCACAAAATTTTGTCCGATGATGGCCGTTATGGAGAGGTTCGACTATTTGCAAAAAAACTCAATTCAAGGTGGTCGCTTACAAGTTGCAACTTATACAGTCGGACCTCTACATAACGACCACAAAAGTGTGCCCGATGGTGGCCGTTATGGAGAGGTTCCACTATTTGCAACAACAAAAAAATTCAAGGTGGTCGCTAAGAAAAGATCGCAGACACTTTCACTGAAAAAAAACCCTCCCTCCCTTCCATAACCCCCTATGGAGTCGTTCCTCCAAAAAGGGCCGTGACCTTGGTAACGAGTCGTCTGTTTTTTCATCAAAACCATCTCCAGTTAATGTCCATTGACTGATAATCACCACACGTCGCTAATAGGTCCCCTTGAACAAGGATTAGACAGCCTCTGAACAAACGCTCTACTCTTTATTTACAATACAGACGACTAAGTCACTAAATCTGATCAGTTGTCACGGCAACCGTGAAGTATTAGTCGGACTTCCAAGAGCGATGGACCTTTGGGGTCATGGCGCGTGTACTTGTACATCTATGGCATTCGTCTTCTTCGCCGAATCAACCTTCCTCAGGATTATAATCTAAGGGAAACACTTAGACTCAAGGTTTGTGACAAGTGATTTAGAAAGTAATGTTGAATACTGACTTTCGGGAAAAGAAATCATTCAAGTATTCTTTGATTGGTATTGACATGATTTCCGCTACAGTACATGTATTAAAACTAGCTGTAGACTTGTTCTCTGCCGGTATCTAATTCGCGTGATATTTTCTTGGTGCATGGTTGCTGCTATTGCCCGTTTATTCCCTGCGTTTTGAGCAGAGATGAGATCACCGTTCAAGCAGACACGGTGGCTTTGACTTCGAGTTCATTATTTACACAAGCCGTGTTTGCGTTTCAAAAGACTGTGACGAAGCGATTAAAATAATGTCTTTAATCTTGAACCAATTTTTACTTCATTTTCGCCAGTAATTTCCTTGGTATTGCTACAATGGTTTCTAATTCATTCTTTATGGAGATATTCCTTTATGTTCCCCACAAAGACCTGATTAACGGAGGTCTATTAAACGGGGATTCGGAATTGTCACGGAAGGGCCTTGCATTCTTGGTCACCAGTTTCCTTGGAAACGGTACCAAGTATCAGTAAGACGTACCTATTTATTCCCTTTATAATTGATTTCCACGTGGATATAAAATGCTGTGGATAATATACGGTTCGACGTGGCCGTCGTGTTTATCTAATCCCACAGCGGTTTATGCAAGACGTGGCCAAGTTTACTAAACTATCGATAGGGTGCCTGAATAATGGTCTTCGGCATTTGCAGTTTCTTTTTTCGAAGTCTCACTTTCTTCATTGCAATCGTCTTGGATTGTTATTTTCCCGTATTAGTAAACAATTTGGTGCCGTACGTGCATAGGCACAAACACATATCGACCTTATTTTGGACAGCTCAAAGTTACTGATTAGTAAATTTAATCTTTTTTCATGCAGATTGAAAATTCTACTAAAGAATGCATACATATTCCTTTTCAATGTCAGTCGCACACTATCTATTCTAGAGCTATTTTCGGGCGATTGAGAAGCGGGATTGGTACAATTATGTCACACAAAGTTTTCCTAAACGACAATGGTTCCTAATCAGACGAAAACAATTGGTAATTATTTTCTAAATAGTTTCTCGACTAAAGCATCATGTAATTATACTATTTACTTTGCTTTCGAGATTGTGAATAGCAGGCGAGAGTGCAATACGTGCTGTGCTTTTTAGGCCACACATACCTACCTATTGTCTTTACAAGTGTACTCCCCAGGGGGGAGGACTTGTCGGAGCGGTGTTCACAATAGACGCTTTGTAGCAAAGTTATCAAAACAATTATAATTTTAATTATAAGCTTAATTATAAGTTGCTGGCTATAATTAGTAGCGATATCATTGCACACGTCATTTGATGCACCATCGAGTCATTGACGCACGTTAGAGTTGACATAGACTTTATATTAGTACACGAACAAATATTCCTTGACAAGGAAGACTTGCTCGTGTACCGAGATAGATGCTGAGAATAAAAATTTTGATCGCCATTTTTTCCTTGTCAAGAGAAAAAAAACTTGCTCGTGTAGATGCGGTTTAAATGAATTAGAACTCGACCTTGTCAAGGAAAAACTATGTTGCAAATACGAATTGGCTTCGCGTGCGTCTCTCGAGTTATGGCCGGGTGCACTTCGAAAGTTTGGAGAGCACTCGAGTAACTCTTAATTACGCTTCTCTCGTGCTCTCCAAACTTCCCGAGTACATCCATAACTCGAGACGCATGCTAAGTATGTACGATTCTTACATGACGTGAAGAGTTCACAGATGATTGATTTTTAGTCTTTAGTTTGTAAAGTACTTTTTGGTTGATAGACAATTAATAAATGTTGAATACCGAAAACTCTCTAGGAGTATTTAATAAAGTATTATGTGTTTTGTCTCTATAACACAGCTGAATCCCTCTTTATGTTTTTTAAATATAGAATTTAATATTTTAAAATTAAAATTAAATAATTAAAATTAATAATAATAATAATAATTAAAATTATTATTGATATTTTTTATTAATATTTTGACTCTAGCCATCTTTTCTTATAAAGTAGCCGCCGCACTTCAAGTAAAACCACCGATGTAACATGGCATTGAGTACAGCGAGCAGTACCCGCGATAGATCTGAAACTATCAAACGCGTCGATAAGACTTTACGGGTTTTGAACTCTGGCGGTTTGCGTGGCCATCTTGGACGGGAGTCACGTGGTGCTGACGTCACACGTGGATCTGACAGCGACAGTAGTGATGGTGATTGGGACACCGACTTGGAGTCCGACGGGGTAAGTTCATGTACCCCGTTAATAGCCATGCCCAGGGGAAGGGGGCTTTGCTTACATATATTTTCACCTATAACATCAATAAATTCGACGTGAAAAGCAGGAGTTTTGACTAAAAGATTCTGCTAGAAAATAGTTGGCTCATCAAACAGTAACACTGCAAGGAATGATGCGCTTTGGTATTCCGAATGGCCGGTTGTAACCTCCGGTTGCGACCACTCTCCTAAGCGACCAGTTCTCCAAAATACCAAAAGTTCAGTTCCAAGTCAAATCACTATAGTTAGAACCTCTCGTAAGCGACCACAAAGCTTGACATTTTTGGTGGTCGCTTATGGGAGGTTCGACTGTGTTTGCACTCTAGACGACAGCGAAGTTGATACTCATGATTTGTCATCATCATCATCATCATCATCATTATTATTAAGACAGTCATCTTTCTTCTGCAGCCCAAGAACGAATACGACCCGACGGGAAGGGCAATGTACCTAAGAGCCTGCGATAAACTAGGTATCGTGCCAGCGTCCTACTTCCTACGTCACATGACCAAGCCTGAAATAACCATGATGCATCACGGCCTGGGCCCCACAGGAGTCGAGGCGATTGCCCTCGCATTGGTTTACAACACGATCATAACCAGTCTGAATATAAGGGACAATGGTATCGGAGAACCGGGTGGTGAAATAATCGCCAAATTATTAAGAGAAAACTATTATATAACAGAATTAGATGTATCGGAGAACCAGATCGGCTCAAAAGGCTGCTACGAGATGTCAGAGACTCTGAAGATTAATGATACTTTATCAAAGTTGAGCATGGCTGGAAACGAGTTACAGGACAAAGACGCGGAGGTCCTGGTGCGAGCTCTTCGCACGAACTCCACGATCACATACATCGATCTAAGCAACAACAAATTCTCCAACAAGGCGTGTGAGGTGTTTGGTGGACTCTTGGACGACAACTGCACACTAACGTACTTGGACTTGAGCTGGAATCACATCCAGGCCGCGGGCGCGAAGCACCTCGCGCGTGGCTTGGCGGGAAATATGATGTTAAAGACGTTGAAATTAGCATGGAATGGAATCAGTACCGAAGGGACTGTCGCTCTATCGAAAGCGCTGTCAGAAAACAGGGTACTGACAGAGCTTGACTTGAACAGCAATAGAATAAATGATCACGGTGTTTTAGCTCTCGCGCGCACTTTGACCTCAAACAACGCACTTGAAATCCTCCACCTCGCGAAAAATAACATCCAAGAGGACGGCGCATGCGCAGTCCTTCGCGCCATACTTAAAAACCCGGAGTCCCGGATGACAAAACTAGATCTCACTGGTGCATTAATCAAAGACGACTTTCTAGGGTTATTTGAAGAGCTCGAAGACCAAAGACCCGAGGTTACCATAGTAACAGACCAGGCCCCCGAAGCGAGACCTCGACCCGAAACCCCCGACCCAGGGATACTCCTGCGGAACTACCTGGCCAAGGAACATGTTCGCATCGTCGACTTGTTCCGTAAGCTGGACCGCGACCAGAGCATGCAGGTCAGCGTGAGGGAATTCGTCGAGGGGCTGAGAAACTCTGATGTCGGTTTGACGACGTTTGAGGTCGAGAAGATAATCAAGTGTCTAGATGTCGACGATGATGGCGAGATTGATTATAGCGAGTTTGTGTCCATACAGAACATGTGGCAAAAGCCGCCTGATGCTACAAAGCGCAGAAACCGTAGAATGTCCAAGCGAGTGTGAAATGAAAACGAGACGACAACGTTAGGTGACGAGACGAGATTGATTATCAGGTGTCTAGAATGACGAGTGTGATGATGAAAACGAGACGACGTTATTGATTATAGCGATTGATTAGCGAGTTTGTGTCCATACAGAACATGTGGCAAAAGCCGCCTGATGCTACAAAGCGCAAGAACCGTAGAATGTCCAAGCGAGTGTGAAATGAAAACGAGACGACAACGTTAGGTGGAGAAGATAATCAAGTGTCTAGATGTCGACGATGGCCAGATTGATTATAGCGAGTTTGTGTCCATACAGAACATGTGGCAAAAGCAGCCTGATGCTACAAAGCGCAGGAACCGTAGAATGTCCAAGCGTGTGAAATGAAAACGATGACGATGACGAGATTGATTATAGCGAGTTTTTCAGAACAGTGGCAAAACCGCCTGATGCTTGCACCGTAGAATGTAAGCGAGTGTGAAATGTCAGATTCAGTCACAGTGACAACTTTATCGTATTAAATGTCTTCAGATGACAAATCGGTCTGAGAAAATGATTTTTTTCCTTCGTTTTCTCGGACTCTTATGCTAATTACAAAATACACAATGAACGTCGAAGTTCGTTCAACGAACTTCACCTCATTCAGAACTCGAAGTTGCGTTTCAATTTAGTATTTATTAAACGGAAAAACATTGCACTATTCACAATGATTTCCCCGCCATTTTTCCGCCATACACCTTTCTTCACAGCTCATTCGTTCGCGTACCATTGACTTTCATATTAAACGTTCTGTCGTTATCAATAGCAAAGGTTCTTTTGTGGTGTTGTGTCCCCAAAAGTTCTCCTTTGTGATCTTCTTTACAACACAGGTAACCCATGTTGTATGTGGTGGTCCCTCTGTTGGTTCGACAACACAGGTAGCCCACATTGGTCTATTATATGACTATAGGGTTACCTTCCATTATCCAATGAACGAGGTCTTGTAGTAAGGTTAAATTGTAGTGTCTGTAAAAATCAATAATCAGAATATAAGAATCTTACTAGAAGTTCCATGGGGAAACTACGAAATCGTCGAAAGAGGAAAGGAGGGTAGTGGGCAAATGAAGAAAGGAAGGAAGGAAGGAAGGAAGGAAGGAAGGAAGGAAGGAAGGAAGGAAGGAAGGAAGGAAGGAAGGAAGGAAGGAAGGAAGGAAGGAAGGAAGGAAGGAAGGAAGGAAGGAAGGAAGGAAGGAAGGAAGGAAGGAAGGAAGGAAGGAAGGAAGGAAGGAAGGAAGGAAGGAAGGAAGGAAGCAATGTAGTAAGGGAGGAAGAAAAGAATGGAAGAAAGGAAGAAAGAAAGAAAGGACGAAAGGAATGTAGTAAGAAAGAAAGGAAGAAAGAATGGAAGGAAGGAAGAAAGAAAAGAAGAAAGAATGGAAGGAAGGAATGTAGTAAGAAAGGAAGAAATGATGGAAGGAATGAGGAAAGGAAGAAGTGAATGAAGGAAGCAAGGAAAGAAAGAAGCACGGAAGGAAGATTAATAAAAATGGGGAGTAAAAGGTGTAAGAAAGGGGGAACAGCGTGAAATACAACATGTACAAAGTTCTAAAAACCCACCTTGCTATACTTCTAAATGTTCTCATTTTCTCTGCAAATTCTGCAGCTGATGCGACGAGAGTGAAGCTTGCACCACATTTACAGTATTTAGACATGTTGGTGTCTTTAATCTGTACAACAATCCAAACACTGTATCAGTAAGCAACATACTTCTTCTACATACACAATTCCCTGACTTTTAGCTGACCATGGGAACCCTGTGTAGTCCTATTTTTATGTCTTGCGAGGGAGAAACTGTGACCTACCCCACCCCCCACCACGGTCAACATCAACCCCCTTTAATTTTCTCTTTCAGCCAAACAACACAGTTCTTTATTCTGATTGTTCAAAATTACAGGTTACACAATTTCTGATGTCGTTTACACAGGCAGCCCAACCAGTATAGTATTCCGGGATCTTTCGCGTATACGGGACGCGCACAGGGAGCCCAACATAATACGTATTGCGCGCGCGCTCTATCACAGGAAACCCATCAAAAACGCGCAAACACTTTTTATTTATTTTAAAAGTAGCCTCAGAAGCAATGGTTGGGCTGCCTGTGGTTGTTACTCTATAACTACTGTAACTAGACTTACTCCTCCACACTTAGCGCATTTCAGGTCCTGTAGAACGTGAGCCATCGATCTCTTCTGTACAGCGGTGATAAGCTGATGCTCGATGGCATCCATGTCATATTCATTCTGACAATTGGGACAGTAGCAGGAAGCCCTTGCGAAAAGAATAATAGAAACAAAGTGAGAAAAATAGTAGAAGACAGCCAGTTCGGCTCCCTGTGTCAAAGAGGCTCCTGGGCTAAACATTGACCTGTGGGAGTGGGACAGGAGAGTGCTCCTTTCTTTACAGCGGCTCCACTAGAACGGGAGCCCGCTTTCAATGTTCTTTCTGGTTGTATATGTCAATTTCAATCGTAAAAAAAATTGACCAATCAAAATTTAGATCAAAATTGAGATGAGAGAACTAGCCAATGGAAATACAGGAACTTGATTGTCTAAATTCAGAACAGCTACTATGAAATCCATACACTGGAGAGAACGTACACTCTTAAAACCCTGGAAATATAAAAGGTTGTGGACATGTCCAATGAATGTCCAAAGAATTTCCAAAGAATTTCCAAAGAATTCCCAAAGAATTCCCAAAGAATTCCCAAAGAATTCCCAAAGAATTCCCAAAGAAATCCCAAAGAATTCCCAAAGAAATCCCAAAGAATTCCCAAAGAATTCCCAAAGAAATCCCAAAGAATTCCCAAAGAATTCCCAAAGAATTCCCAAAGAATTCCCAAAGAAATCCCAAAGAATTCCCAAAGAATTCCCAAAGAAATCCCAAAGAATTCCCAAAGAAATCCCAAAGAATTCCCAAAGAATTCCCAAAGAATTCCCAAAGAATTCCCAAAGAATTCCCAAAGAATTCCCAAAGAATTCCCAAAGAATTCCCAAAGAATTCCCAAAGAATTCCCAAAGAATTCCCAAAGAAATCCCAAAGAATTCCCAAAGAATCCCAAAGAATTCCCAAAGAAATCCCAAAGAATTCCCAAAGAAATCCCAAAGAATTCCCAAAGAATTCCCAAAGAATTCCCAAAGAATTCCCAAAGAATTCCCAAAGAATTCCCAAAGAATTCCCAAAGAATTCCCAAAGAATTCCCAAAGAATTCCCAAAGAATTCCCAAAGAATTCCCAAAGAATTCCCAAAGAATTCCCAAAGAATTCCCAAAGAAATCCCAAAGAATTCCCAAAGAAATCCCAAAGAATTCCCAAAGAATTCCCAAAGAAATCCCAAAGAATTCCCAAAGAATTCCCAAAGAATTCCCAAAGAAATCCCAAAGAATTCCCAAAGAATTCCCAAAGAAATCCCAAAGAATTCCCAAAGAAATCCCAAAGAATTCCCAAAGAATCCCAAAGAATTCCCAAAGAATTCCCAAAGAAATCCCAAAGAATTCCCAAAGAAATCCCAAAGAATTCCCAAAGAAATCCCAAAGAAATCCCAAAGAATTCCCAAAGAATTCCCAAAGAATTCCCAAAGAAATCCCAAAGAATTCCCAAAGAAATCCCAAAGAATTCCCAAAGAATTCCCAAAGAAATCCCAAAGAATTCCCAAAGAATTTCCAAAGAATTTCCAAGGAATTTCCAAAGAATTTCCAAGGAATTTCCTAGGTTTGAAGAGTGCGCGTTTGTTACAGTGATACTTACGAGTTATTGCCCTCTGCTGGTACTATATACGGGTCTCGACAAAGGTCCAAGTCACGACAAGCATTACAGAACTGGCATATCACCTACGACAATAAAGGTTCAACATTTCAGCCTTGATTTTCATAAGCAATCCTAGCATATGAGAAAGCACGGGAATGGAGGATTGATCGTTACGTTGGGCTTATGCTTGCGTGCATGCGTCATGGCTGATCTGTGGAATAAATCCCCTTGTGCAAAAAAAAAAAAGGAAAAAAGGAAAAAAACAGAAAACAGAAGAAAAAACCTCGTTGCTTTTATAGGTTGAATAAGATGTTTATTAACAAGAATACAGGTGTTGTCTCTGACTTGAAGTTTATAATTATTATTGAAAAATATTTTTCAAACAGACGTTTCGGTCTCTGATCAGAGACCTTCTTCAGTGTGATGGAAAACGTTAAAATACGAGCGCATGCAATTCAAAACTAACAGCGCGCGCACGTGCTAGAGCGAGCGAAAAGTGTCTTATAAATGTCTGGTATTCTAATATAATCGTTCCCTGAATTTGAATCTTGAGATGAGTGCCAGGCCTCCAGGAAAAGTCTTTGATGCCAGTTTTGACGTCTGTTTGAAAAATATTTTTCAATAATAATTATAAACTTCAAGTCAGAGACAACACCTATATTCTTGTTAGTATGTTACCTGACTGTAACTTAACAATTTTTAACGTTTTACAAAGATGTTTATTATATGGCTCAGTCAATAAAGTCCAGCACTAGAAAGGTTTTCTATCATCACAGTTTTCATACTATGAACTACAAGGAATAGTTCAACGATTGCCAAATAGTGTATCATTGGATTCTTTCGTTTGTCCTTGTAAAAACTACGGGAAGGGATGGTTGACCAATCACGTTTGTTTGCTTATCACATCTCAGCCAATCAGAGCTCACCATTTCTATGAAATACAAAAAGGGTCGTATACCAAATAATATTTTTTCGTGAAATATTCGTACGTATTCCATGGAATAACCAATAATTATCCTTGAACTTCACACTAGAAAACTGTCAAACTTTCTATCGTATATTTTCGTCATACAATTTCAAGATTTCGGGCGTGCGCTTAAACATATCGAAAAAATCGGTACCCTTAGGAGTCCCCTTAGGGGTACATGTGGCTACAGCTGTTATACACCTATTTCAAAAATCGTTGTCGCAGCCGAAGCAACAGTCAACACTCCAAGACTGCAAAGGATTTCGGTAATTTTTCTTATAATTAATTTATTCAGATGTGGTCATTGTAAATAGTTATCATGAATGTAGTTGTTCAGCTCATTATTAAACTGTTTGAAAGCGTGGTTTGTTTATGCCTGCTCTTGTTCAACGGGTTTAGTACCCGCAACAGCACGTTTGTAGTACTAGTACTTTCCGAAATATTCGGTTTAACACCTGAGCTACCACTTCAGCTTGCCATAATAACATGTCTCAAACGCATGCAACCAAAATATGCTCTGAATGAATGAATTACGAGAAAAATTACCGAAATCCTTTGCAGTCTTGGAGTGTTGACTGTTGCTTCGGCTGCGACAACGATTTTTGAAATAGGTGTATATCTATTTGCACAAACGTATGGTTTCTTGGTCAATGAAAGGTACATTGATCCCGTAAACGGGCTGAGTTATCCCACAATGGGGCTCAATTTTCCTCAAAAGAGGCTCAGTTATCCTCCGAAATGCGAATGCTTTCCCATTACGGGCTTTTGTATCTCCAAATGGAGCTCATTGTTTAAAATCAGCGAGCGTTGTTTTCGCTGTCTTGTCAGTTCAGGTTGGAGTAGTTGCGAATCTCGGCGTATAAAACATCGGCCTAAAAGTTGAATAACACTTACAGAACCTTTCATCTGACCGTTTAGAAAGACAGCATGAAAGCTGTGATAAATAATATTGGTGAATTTTCTGAAACTAAACATTATTATTTACTAGGAAGCAATCGGTTGATCACGTACGCCGCTCTCGGCTCGCTCTCGGTAATACGAAGTGATAGGGCGATTTCTTTACTCGGGTGGTGATTGGTTCCGAAGTTTATCTATTGTTACTTACTTATTTACTTTCGGAAAACTCAGACGATGGCAACAGTGGCTAGCTGCGCAAGTGCAGTAGCCACAAAAACGAATATCAAAAACAGATGGTATGTCTTGTCACTGCATCGGAGATTGGTTTGGGTTTAAGGTTTAATTTTTTAAACAGGTTTAGAAAATTATCTACAAACGCCACGCAACATTTGGCACAACACTGCTGGTAAACTGTCCTTTGTGTTGCAGTGTATAAATACCAGATAGTTTGATTCTTGTGACATTAGATGCTCTCAGATTATAGAAGCGAGAAAAACCCAGTTTAACTAAACAAGTTTTGGTGTGAATGGGGCATTAGTCTCTTGTATCATATGTCAATAAAATACACTCACAAAAATATGTTGAAATATAACATCATTTTAACCTTGTTTTCCACGATTTCATAGTAAACAAAGTCTTCACAAATATCTTTTTTCGGAACAGAATATATATCGCGAAATATAATATTCTCATGTTTTAATATCTAAACACACGTAAAATACGATAAATCTCGATTTAATTAACTATACCGAAGGATGGTAAGCAAATAGATGTTTCCTTGACATATTTAGAGTTAATATTACGCAATTATGCTTTGTCGTATTGAGTATGTTGTTTTTGTGAAGCAAAATATATGCTAAAAGTCAAAATCTTCAGCGAAACGTCAAGAGGAACAAAGAAAGCGCGATTTACGTCAATATTACAGAGTGAAAACTCCTTGCAGATGCGAGCATGGTTTTCTGTAACAAGATATTGTCATTTCCCCCCCAGAAAAATATGTTTGACAAAAGGATAATAACACTTTAATTCTTAACTACGCGTTCACAATTCTCAATGTTTTTTACAACAATATCAGTATATCTAAATATACGAGTCAAATTATTTAATTTTAAAGGAAAATCATAAAGAAAAAGACAGATAAATGCAAACAGAACTGAAGTTTAAGAGGAAAGAACGAGGAAAAAAGGAAGGAAGGGAGGAAGAGAGGAAGGGAGGAAGAGAGGAAGGGAGGAAGAGAGGGAGGGAGGAAGAGAGGGAGGGAGGAAGAGAGGGAGGGAGAAAGAAAGGGAGGGAGAAAGAAAGGGAGGGAGAAAGAAAGGGAGGGAGAAAGAAAGGGAGGGAGAAAGAAAGGGAGGGAGAAAGAAAGGGAGGGAGAAAGAAAGGGAGGGAGAAAGAAAGGGAGGGAGAAAGGAAGGGAGAAAAGAAGGGAGAAAAGAAGGGAGAAAAGAAGGGAGAAAAGAAGGGAGAAAAGAAGGGAGAAAAGAAGGGAGAAAAGAAAGCAAGGAATGAAAGAAAGAAGATAAAAACGAAAGGAACGAAGAAAGAAATTGAAAACCAAAGTATAACAAAATGAAGATAGAAGAAAGGCAAACACTAATACAATGCAGAATCCAACCATAAATACTGTCAAATTACAGATTTAAGCTGTCATCATAATTGACGGGGTGATTTCTCAGCTGCTTTACACACGTCATCGATTACTTGAAGAAAAAGGTTAAATCATTAGGAAAGGAAAAAACTCCTCACAAACTAAGCAGCTACTTCTTACACGGATAGGCTGCCTGGATTGCAGAAGTCTTTAAGGTTCTGAACACAGCTGTTGACTACACGAAGGGTGAAGACACCAAGGGTGAAGTTGCGCAACGAAAATATTTTGTGTGTTGAAAAAGGAGTTGGTGCTACGACATTAACTGGCGTGAATGGAATGAAATATAGAAAGACAGATATCATTAACAAAACGAAAAACAACATCATCTGAGGAACCAACGACACCAAACTCCTACGCTAGCAAGATCGTGTACAACCTACACCTTGCAATGTTTCATCATATCGACAGTACGCCGTAGATGTGAGTATGCATGAGTCTGGTAGGAAAAGAGAAAACATTGTGGTCGCTGACAGAGAGATTCAACGTTGAGTAAGACATTAGGTCGGCGCATATATACATCTCCGATTTATCAGATTGGCTTTCTCAAGATTCTCTACCTAAAACTGGCTATACCTAGTGCAGGATATTAGGACGGCGCATATGAACCGATTCGTTCATAGAAATTGATAGGGACTAGTGGTTAAACTAGTACATACACGGACTTTCAGATTGGCTTTCTCAAGACTCTCTACTTAGAACTGGCTATACCTACAACAACCGTGAACGAAAGACAAACCAAGTGAGACCTAAATAAGCCAAGTCTTCTTGAAAGGCGTAAAATATCCACAGCAATTAGTATCTTTAGAATACCATTTCCAATGCGCCATGACAAACGCGAACGACACATTACCATATAATCTAACTTCACAAATGAACAATTCAACCACTACACAAGGTAGTCGACCAGTAAGCGCGTGTCACTGTCCCGCCCTAGAAGGCTACATGCTGGTCACCACTAGTATACTGCTAGCGATTATAGGCTCGGTATTAAACTCTCTCGTGTGTATCACCATCATTAGAAGCCCGAATCTACGCAAGATACAAAACTACCTGATCGTAAATCTATCTATCGGGGATCTGACGCTCACGGCGTTTGCCCTGCCGCTCTACGCGATTTACACCCTAGGGGAGACTACCGGGTCGTGTGTGGACATCGTGTCGAGGGTGCGGGGGTTTATATTGAACACATCGGTGGTGGTTTCCTTGGCAACGCTAAGTGCGATTAGCGTGGAACGCCTGGTGGTTATCGTCTGGCCATTCAAATACAGGTCGATCATCACAAGCAGGAGGATGCTGGTTGTCATAACAACTGGGTGGGTGGTTGCGTGTGCATACGGCGTCTCCATAGCAACCGATCTACATATCTATTCCGCGACAGTTAATGCGGCATTCTTTCTCCTGTCGTTAAGCTGCATGGCGCTCTGCTTCGTCACCATCGTGATCTGCTACGTCCTCATATTCATCAAGACGCTGAGGATGTCGTACATCAGGAGAAACATGGCGCCCACCCGACGCGACATGACGCACAGGAGAGTCGCCGTGACGGTCGCCTTGATTATTACAGCCTTTACTTTGACGTGGGGTCCCTTTGTGTTCTTTCACTTCTTCACTGCCAACAGTTCTGGAAGTGTTCGTTTTAAAGTAGCGGAACTCATCGCGCAGTCCAATGCAGTTATCAATACGTTGATTTACTTTTATCGTACGAAGGAATTCCGACTTGAGCTTTCTCGTATGGTATTCGGGTCGCAACGCGTAGACTTGTCATTGAGAGAGCAGCCGTAGACCCGGTACGTACGTACGTAAAACATCGTAGACTTTCTATCGCAGAATGGTCGTTTACTTTACGTCTACAGAAGGTACGATTATGCACGGTATACGCACGCACGTGAAAAAACGCTTACGTAAGATACACCAGTACAGAAAGCATTCTTAAATAAAAAGGGACGTCAAACCGAGTAAGATGCATACGTAGCCAATTTCCCGAAAAAGCACCAAGAAAACTACATTTCCGTAAGACGCACGCGGAAACTATCATTCTACATACGGTATAATTATAATACATCAATATTGGATATAAAGAAAACTGCATTTCCGTAAGACTTTTACGTAAGGTACATATGGAAACGTAAGGTGACAGACGAACAAAAGTTATTGTCTGAATGAACGTTCTCGTAGAAGCGCATTTTCCGTGAGTGTAAAATACTTTTACGCTTATGTTTACGGAAGCTCTGCGGAAATTCTAAATGTACATACGGTATATAAAACAACAGTGATGGATATAAAACAAAAATACAGTAACTGTGACTTACTTCTGGTAAAACGAACGATAAACAAGGATCTTGGAAGGTAGCCACAGCGGAGAATTCACCAACACCAATCAGCTTAAGAAGATCACGTCTAAATAGAGTAGAAACACGAGAAATATAAACACGATAACAAAGCCAATCACAAATGAGCACAATACAGTTGTTATTGGAAAATAAAAATAAAAAAATAAAAAAATAAGGTAATTTTTTTATTTTATTTTATTTATTTTCAAGATTCGCCCATAAGATAGGTGTTGTACAATAATAATAATAATAATGGTTGTTCTTATATAGCGCATTTCACATTGTCTCAATGCGCTTTACAACCGATGGAGGACTTTTTCGGGCTGCATATGAAGGCGTCTACGGCAGCCGAGCAGCTTACAATCATGAGGAGTTAGTACGTTAGTATGTTATAGGACAGTATAGGACACGAAGTCCCCTTTATAACGAACAGTACTGGCATTTATGCGGGAGACATGGTTGACCATTCTCATTAACAAGCAGATGATGACAAGCAATTTAAGAGGGAGGTATACGAGGTGGTTTATACTCCCATCTATGTTAGGGAGCACAGCAAATGGTTTCGCAAACGCGAAGCGAACGAAAGCAGAGAAGTATCACACTCAGCTATACTGACAATTGTAGTCCCTTCTCGATTCAAGCGTATTTATTTTACTATTATCATTATCGGTGCTTGTTTGCATGTGATTTATTTATATCACTTTAGTGTCGAATATCTTTTACATGTCCGAGGATAACACACGAGACCTTCCCAATTTTACACAGACAAAATGACCCCTCCCTCTCAGACTCTCCCAGCCCTCTCCCCTAAGTAGTATAATGATTTCTTAGTGGAACAGTGTCATAGGAACTGCATTTATCCTACCTTAGCTTGTTGACTTGGTGTTGTGTGTTGGAATCGAGTGACAGAACCTATGAACGGAAGAACGAGAACTGTCATTCAGTGATGTGAACATACGATTTTGTTCACTTAACAAATTGCAGATGGTTTTGAGTTGTCTGTACTCTTTTTATGACGTCAAATGTGTGTCAATAAGAGTACAGACAACGCAAAACCATCTGCAATTTGTTTTTACAACAATTTAACCTGTCAAAGTGGGAAAGGCTTCGAGTTGTACCGAAAATTATAGGATAGGAAATGATTGTGTGACAAGTCGTGACATAGGGTAGGAAAAGATTGTGTGACAAGTCCTGACATGCTGTCGTAAGCATTGTGTGTCTGTACTCTTATTGACAACGACAAACCAGCCAATCAGATTGCGAGATTACTCTCAAGTGTTGTAAAAATGCATATGTAAATATAATTTTGCTTCATCTGTGTTTACGTTCAACCCTCTCCATAAGCCGGACACTTCTCTAGCCGGACAGCAAATGTTGGTCCCGAGGGTGTCCGCCTTAGAGAGTCGACTGTATTTTACCGTTGTTTATTCTGTTAACTCACGCGCACACATGTAGACATTGTAACAAGCTATCGTTAAATCTCCTTACCTTACAAATATACTTTACAAATTCTAATGCAGGGTTATTTAGTGGTAGATAAGACCCTGGTAGAATAGGAAACTCTGCACTAGGGTCTTTGTTAGATGATCTATCGCCTGACAGGGTGTGCTGGATCTTTTGCGTGATTCTAAGGAAAATACACAAATTTATTCAACAAGGAAGGAAGGAAGGACGGGAGGGAAGAAAGGACGGGAGGGAAGGAAGGACGGGAAGAAGGAAGGAAGGAAGGAAGGGAGGGAGGGAGGAAGAAGGAATGAAGGGATTGAGGGAGGGAGGGAGGGATCAGGAAGGAAGGAAGGAAGGAAGGAAGGAAGGAAGGAAGGAGGGAAGGAAGTCGGAAGGAAGGAAGGAAGGAAGGAAGGGAGGGAGGGAGGGAGGGAGGAAGGAAGGAAGGAAAGGGAGGGAGGGAGGGAGGGAGGGAGGGAGGGAGGGGGAGGAAGGGAAGGAAGGAAGGAAAGAAGGAAGGAGGAGGAAGGAAGGAAGGAAAGGAAGGAAGGAAGGAAGGAGGAAGGAAGGAAGGAAGGAAGGAAGGAAGGAAGGAAGGAAGGAAGGAAGGGAAGGAAGGAAGGAAGGAAGGAAGGAAGGAAGGAAGGAAGGAAGGAAGGAAGGAAGGAAGGAAGGAAGGAGGAAGGAAGGAAGGAAGGAAGGAAGAAAGGAAGCAAGGTAGAAAGCAAGGTAGAAAGCAAGGAAGGAAGGAAGGAAGGATGGAAGGATGAAAGGAAGGAAGGAAGGAAGGAAGGAAGGACAAAGTTTACTTACGAGAATAGCTGCTGCGTCAGATCTCCCTGGATTCGTTCTTGTGCGAATGTAACGAGACTAGGCGTGGCTGACGACTGCACAGACTTCTGGGATTGACTGCTTGTACCTCTTCGCCGTATTGGTGTGGTACCGGGTTGAATGATTCGACGTTCTTCTAGTGAGTGCTTGTACACGGCGTGAATATGACCAGCAACAACGATCTTGAAAAAATATAGAAATAGAACTAGAATTGATTATTTGTTCCATTGATACTAAATAAAATGTGGCATTTTATAGGTTTGCTATGTACTGTTTAATAAACGAGCAGGGGGTTTAATACCACGAGGCGAAGCCGAGTGGTTTTAGACCCGATAAAACACGATCTGCGAGTTTATTGGACAGCTTCAAAAACGATCTTCCAAAATAATACATTTTCGGATGATTTCAGTAAAGTATCGTGTTGCTTCTAACGCCTCACACATGCGCACCAATACTACTGATACTCTCAAAAAGATCCCACATTGGAACAACGGTCCGAAAGTGTGACCAAGGAGCAATCTTTCCGGACAACATATATATCGTCCTGTACAGGGAACTGGAGTCAATGATACGACACCAATATAAGACCTTCCCTTATTAGTATTCTTTATATAAAGAATACTAATAAGCAGTGCATTACCGGGTATAAAGGTACATGCACGTGATGGATTTCGTCCTTCTGATTGGATGAATTGCTCATTAATTATGCATGAATTTTTGAAAACACTTGAATGGCTTTTCTGCAGTCTTCTTTTATAAAATTGATTATTTATTTGCTTCAAATTAGCGAGACATTTTAGAGGTTTATTAATACTAGTATGGCATTTTATAGGTTTCTACAACACTTGAATGGCTTTTCTGCAGTCTTCTTTTATAAAATTGACTATTTATTTGCTTCAAATTAGCGACACATTTTAGAGGTTTTCTGAGAAAAACACTGAAATGGCTTCTCTGCACTGCCTGCTTTTTACAAACACCAAAAGAACAAATAATATTCCGCCATTTGTAAAGCGCTTTAAAGGTTTGCTGTAAGCATTGAAATGGCTTTCTTTTATTACATTTTTGCTTGATAAGACAACATACCTGAAAGAAATTCTGGCAAGACGCTCCCGCAGGAAGGTATTTCCCAATGTTCCAGTTCATTTCTATTTGAGGCTGAAATAGAACAAATGATCAATTATCACTCTAAAGGGCAGCAATAGAACACATAATCGCGAACTTTAGAACATAGAACTTTATTGATTATTATTATTGAACGAATAATCAATTGCGTGGTTACCTCTTCGTCAACGTTATTGTTCTCAGGAGTGGCGGTTATCTCGTCGTCACTGTTGTCACCAGTTTCCTCGCTATGGTCAGGTAGCTTACCGCGAACTCCACCATGGTTCGCCTACGAATATAGATACTATGTCTAAATCGTGGGCTGATACAAGTTTGTAACATTTGTAGTGGGTAGGGTGGTGGATGGCAGCTTACGTGCATGGTTACGGCACGGTCACGACATGACACGGTCACGACACGATCACGACACGACACGGTCACGGCACGACATGACACGGTCACGGCACGGTCACGAAATGACACGGTCACGACACAATCACGACACGACATTGTCACGACATGGTCACGAATCGACACGACACGGTCACGGCACGACACGGTCACGATACGATCACGACACGGTCATGGTACGACACAGTCACGACACGACCACGACACGACACGGTCACGACACGGTCACGACACGATCACGGCACGGTCTCGACACGATACGGTCACGATATGGTCACAACACGACACAAGTTTATCACAGACATACGAAACCTGATCTATCTTACACCATTTCTCATCAACGTATAACGTAACGTTGCTCATTGAATCCAGTTTGATAGTTATTTCTTATACACACTAATAACACTACTATGACTTGCTGACAAATGTAGTTGCCTGGCAACCAACCTGATCAAGCCACATGAGATATTCCCAGCATGCCGTGGGCACAATATCAATGCTGTGAAAGAGATCCTTGGATTGAATGCTCCTTAAGATGAACTCCACATACGCCATGGCATCAGAAACACTGCAAACAAATTATAAAGAGACCATAATGAAATACATAGTATTATATATAATAAGAGACTGTACAATAGGGCCACAGAAAAGTACCTTTGTGAAGATACTTGGCAAGAAATTGGTAAAGGTTTACAGTGCGTTCCACATCACGTTTGACGAGCGGGAAGTTCAGAAGTTCGCCTTGAACTTGGGGAATCCAAAACTTGGGGAATCCAAATTAACTTTGTTGGCGAACTTCAAACTTGCTTCCGGGGTGAGTTCGAAAATCCGATGGAAATCCGAACGAGCTTCGGAACCCGCTCGTCAAATACGATGTCAAACGCAGTGTGATCTCATTTTTAAAATGAACACAATTCACTCTCGTTACTCCCCGCAACACAATAGCACAGCACCGCAGTATCACAGTTCTCTCGCTGTTCCCGCTAGATTTTACAAAGTTTGTGTTCCGACATACTCTTTTGGGGTTCACTTTTACCTTCTCTTCTTAGTGCAAATGATAATCTTGCTAAAACTAGCGTAAACCATGGTGGATCCAAGTCGCTTGAACTCTCCAACGAGCTGTTGGTGAGGCAGAGAAATAGGTTCGATTTGAATTATTTTATAATATAAATAAATAAACAATCATATAGTCAATCAGTGTACGATAGAGTAAGACATGCACCTGCAGGAAGAGTTTCTTCATCATCCTCTGCACCATTCTACACAATGCAGGATCGTAGAGTAGAGAATTGGGAGATGAGAGCCATCTGGTGTAATAGAAAGTTATAATATAGAATTATGACTATGATTATGATGATGTTGATGATGATGTTGAATGATGATGATGATAGTGATGATGATGATAATGATAGTGATGATGATAGTGATGATGATAGTGATGATGATAGTGATGATGATGAGAGTGATGATGATGAGTGATGATGATGAGTGTGATGATGATGATGATAGTGATGATGATGATAGTCATGATGATGATAGTGATGATGATAGTGATGATGATGATGATGATAGTGATGATGATGATAGTGATGATGATGATGATGATAGTGATGATGATGATAGTGATGATGATGATGATAGTGATGGTAGCACCATTACCCATTCACCAATAACACCACGACCACTAGACACAACCAATTGTCCCTACTGTACTTTTCCACAGGGAGCCCAATCAATATAACGGGTGAGCATGGAAACAATTAAAGTCAACAATGGGCTATAACCTTTTTTCGGAAAAATAGATAGGTAGGGACTTGTAGCAAATCTCGACAACTCCACCACCACCATCAGCACTATTATCGCCACCGTCGCCACCACCACTATCATCATCATTACTACCACCACCACCATCATCATCATCATCGCCACCACCACTATCATCATCATTACCACCACCACCACTATCATCAGCACTATTACTACCACCACCACCATCATCATCATCTTCGCCACCACCAGAACTATAATCATGACCATCATCATCATCATTACCAACATCTCAGTCGATTACCTGTAGAAATGCATGAGTTGTGCATCAGCGAATTGGTTCTGGTAGGCAGATACTTCATGTAGCCAGCTATGTATCATACCCTTCAGTATCCTTGAATGAGAAAACAACAATAAATAAGACAATCAAGAAAAGCAAACAAACAAACAAACAAACAAACAAAAAAAACAAACCATAAATTAACAAATTAACAAATTAACAAACAAACGAGACATAGCGCCACTGAAACAAAATGTTGCTGTCGATGTTTCGAAATGCCATACTTCTGGACCGTTTTACCACAATCAATGGTTACGACGCTCTGTTTTGCCATGGTGCAAAAGAAAAGACAAAAAAAGAGAGAAAAAAGAGAAGAAAAGAGAAATACAAAAAAAAAAAGAAAAAGAAAAAAGAAGAAGAGAAAAACGACAACAACAACAGCGACAACAAAACGCCAAACGCCACTCTAAGCCTACCATGGATGAACTTACCATTGGAAAAGGCATTGACTCAATATATGTATAATTTACGTGGCATATGAAACACTGTAATTGCCAACACACCAAGACCGCGCGTGTAGTTATAACAGGGCACACAGACACGACATCAAACTACGTCTACTGCATTCATCGTGTTACCTGAAGGCAGAGGAACACAAAGCAGCCTCATCGTAGGTTGTAAGACCAACAGCTGCCTGACCACCCTGTACTAGTTCTTCTAACGACGCCTGAGAAACACAATACAAACTTCAGAAACTAAGGAGGGGAGGGCCCGGGAGCAAATTTTATTTTTCTTCTGATGGGAATTTATTTTCGAGCTTGTGCAGAATCAGAAAGCATTAGATATTAATGCCATGTAATGCTGAGAGCTTGTAGTAAGCCTTAAGGTGCGGACACACGGTGCAACATTTCGTGCAACATTCCCTGCAACATGTATTGTTGCAGCGTGTCCACCTCTGCAACATGTTGCGCGCAATGTTGCAGAAGTAGAATCGAGTCCTACTTCTGCAACATTGCGAGCAACAAATACGTCGTATTAGCGCGTGCTAGTCAATTGCGAGCAATCAGTTTCATGGGTGGACACACACTGCATCCAAATTGCCAGCAATATTGCACGCAATGTTGCACCGTGTGTCCGCACCTTTATGGTAGTTCAGGTATCTTAGTAATCACTAAAGTGGACTCTCACCTGTGGTATATTATCACTAAAGTGGACTCTCACCTGTGGTATATTATCACTAAAGTGGACTCTCACCTGTGGTATATTATCACTAAAGTGGACTCTCACCTGTGGTATATTATCACTAAAGTGGACTCTCACCTGTGGTATATTATCACTAAAGTGGACTCTCACCTGTGGTATATTATCAAAGCTTATGCCTGTACCTGACGCTCCTTCAAAATCATTGATGTGCGCAGACTAATGAAAAGAGAAGTTACATTAATGATTACAACAAACCAAGCCAGGTACTATGACATGTAGTTATTTCGTATGAGTGGGAAACCTACGGCACGGAGTTACAGTCACGGTACGGAATCAAAGACATTCATATTCAACCAAGTTCAAAATCATTGCTCAACCGATCAGAATGCTTGGATACCGCACAATCACGGCACGGTAGAGTTACCGCACGGCACGAACCGTACCGTAACTACTTCCCACTCATACGAAAACGACTCTTCAAAACACTGATGTAGACTTACAAATATTAAAAAGTAATAATAATAATAAAATAAATAATAATAAAACTATACGTTAGAATCTTGTGTTTCTATTTAATACCTGTAATATTGTATTCACAGCTAAGCCATCTATAGACAGTTCTACACAGACAGTAGGAAAACAACCAGGACTGTTGAACTCCATAGAGCCTGCTTCATCTGTCATTAGACTTAACCTACAGTAATAGAGTGAAACGATATTGTGACTTAACCTAGTGAAAACAGCATAATAGCAAGTTAGCCAGAGTACACGCTAGAAACACTGCTTTCTCTCGATGAACCAAGCTAATTGAATAACGCTACAACATCCAGGGGGAACAAGTAACAACCCAACACCAACAGCGCTGGACTTTGTTACTGTCAATAGCTCCATTAAGCCTGTTTTTCACTAGCGGCTCAACCATAAGCACAAGCACATGGTTCAAACTTTCCCCATTTCTTGTTTGTGCACTTATGCTTGCGTTGGGTCTGTTTTCACATGACATAAGTTCTTATGCTTGTGTCACTTAAGGCCGCACGTACACATTATTGTGTATTTAGTTCCTCTCCTCTCCTCTCCTCTCCTCTCCTCTCCTCTCCTCTCTCCCTTGTATGACTGTTTTCTATGTACCTGTTGTCGTCCTCTTCTTTGCCACCCAAGTCAGGTCTGTTAGTGGGTGACATCCACAGTAAATGCCCGTGCTTCTGTAGATGGCGCGAATAGAAAAGATCGGCAGCGAACAGTGTTGCGTCCATCGGTAAGTTACCTACTGGGACGTGGAAGTAACGTGCATTCTCTAGCTGAATCTGTGTAGACGTAATAACGCACATTGTCAATTTTACATTGAGGCTGGCAAAATGCATCCTAAAGATGATGATGATGATAATGATGATGATGATGATTATGAATAGATTAAAATATACCTGATAAAATGTATCGACTTCCAAATAGTGTGAGATCATTCGCCTTGATGCATGACGTTGCCAATCAAGAAGGTTATACTGCGCATCACTGTAGCAATAAAGAAGAGTTACTCTTGTAAGTTGTACTACAGAAGAGAGAGGAGAGGAGAGGAGAGGAAGGGAAAGGAGAGGAGAGGAGAGGAGAGGAGAGGAGAGGAGAGGAGAGGAGAGGAGAGGAGAGGAGAGGGGAGAAGAGGAGAGGAGAGGAGAGGAGAGGAGAGGAGAGGAGAGGAGAGGAGAGGAGAGAAACTAAAAACTACACTACCTGTTGCTGTAAGGAATTGGAACAAGCGGGAAATCGTTGAGAGCTGGCATGGAAGATGTCAGGTGACTCAAGTCTGTTGGCATCAAACACACAGACAAAATAATAAATATTATATTCTTTGTGATCAAGAATCGCCATATTAAAGCTCCTACCCATGGATGACTGAATCAAGATCATTGTTGGGCCACTCTTCTCCTCTTTATAAGCATGCAAGAACCTCTGCACAGCTCTGAACGTCTAAAAACATAGATCATTGAGAACTGAGTCAAATAGGACAGAATTAACAAATATTATATTTACAAGAATTATATGAACACAATCAACAACAACAATGAATTTATTAAGACAAGTGACAAGAGTAGCTGCCAGAAGATCATGAACAGCGAAAACGGCAGACACTGACAAGACAAACAGACAGGCAGGCAGGCAAGCAAGGTCGACAGACAGACAGACAGGCCGACAGACAGACAGGCAGACAGGCAAGCAAGGCAGGCAGGCAGGCAGGCAGGCAGGCAGGCAGGCAGGCAGGCAGGCAGGCAGGCAGGCAGGCAGGCAGGCAGGCAGGCAGGCAGGCAGGCAGGCAGGCAGGCAGGCAGGCAGGCAGGCAGGCAGGCAGGCAGGCAGGCAGGCAGGCAGGCAGGCAGGCAGGCAGGCAGGCAGGCAGGCAGGCAGGCAGGCAGGCAGGCAGGCAGGCAGGCAGGCAGGCAGTGATTCATTATTCAATTACTCATTACCTGTCTGGGATTAGTGTCAACCCGTACTTCAAAGGTGTGGTTCTCTGGTGGCAAGGACACGGGTTCTCCTTCCTCCGCGCTTTTTGCTCTAAATAACGGGAGAGAAGACCCACGAGTTAACGATAATACTGACTGAATTAATATAACCAAATAGAAAAAGAACCTCACTTGTTTGATCTCTCGGCATTGTACAATGATGTCAAGTTTGGCATTTGGTTATTGCGCACCGTGTCAAGAACAAACACAGAAACCTGTAAGACAAAATAAACTGTGTCAATGCTTGCTATGAGTAACATGAAATAACCGTAAGTGATCTCGGATCAAAATCTAAATTCTCCTCAAGATTCTTTGAATGTCAAAGGAGAATTTGGGTTTTGATCACAAGTCTACTCCGTTCTTGCAGGGAGCCCTTCAATTGTCGGGTACACGTGTGTGGTCTTCCTGTGGTGGCACAAGATGAGAGGGATTGGTTCTGGTCTAGTTTTCTTGGTATATTTGTTCTTTTCCTCTCAGTCAACAAGATATATACAGAGTCGATATATTTACCTTTCTAGAGCTGGGTATAAACACCAATCATCGCGCGGTTATCCCTATCAATAAAACAATCAAAAGTTTAAAATATACTTTGATTGATGCCGGATGATCATGCTGATGATGATGATGACATGAGATTGGAATTGAATACCGTCACAAAGTAGGTGACACTATACTTACGATTGACTATGATAGAGGTAGATGGTCTTTAGGCTGCATTTATCGAGGTAAGAGCATTCTGCTAAAGTTTTAAATTCCAGTTGATCGAGCTCAAACACATCCAAATCCTGAATAAAATATAGCACGCTTAAATGCAATTCACAGAAAAATGTATTTTTAAATGGAGCCGGATTTATTAGGACTTCCATACTTGATTTACAAACTTTGCCATATGGCAGGGTCACCGCAACAGTGCTAGCCAATCACTGCGGGCCCGTAGGACAGACCACACACACCGGGAACTCCGTGCCCTACTCTTAGTCGAACAATGGTGTGGGTTCTTTTACGTCCCTCCAGTGCAATGTAGTGTAGTGGTCATCCAAGCCATACTAGGTAGGTAGGTTTATTTAAACTACTTACCCTTGTATTACTGATTCTGGCAAATGTTTTATTCACCGAGGCGACACACCCTAGTTTGATCAAAGCTCTTGTTATCAATGGAACCTAGCACAGAAAAGTGTGCGCAACATTTAGTATTGAATTAAGGTAGGACCAACAAACACAACGCAACGTTGGACTAACCTGAGACTCGTAGACTCCTTCGATGTTTGGCGATGACAACTCAGTGGCAAGCTCACTGGAATATAAATGACAATGTCGACAATGATGATGTCAGATGATAATAACGATTCTGCTATTATTGTTGACGTTAACGATGATTTGACGATGGAAATATTAATGGTAGAGATAGTAGTGGTGGGATGATGTTTATTATCATGGAGATAGTTAACTAATGATGGTGATGACAATGATGATGATGTCAGATGATAATAACGATTCTGCTATTATTGTTGACGCTAATGATGATTTGACGATGGAAATATTAATGGTAGACATAGTAGTGGTGGGCTGATGTTTATTATCATGGAGATAGTTAACTAATGACAATGTCGACAATGATGATGTCAGATGATAATAACGATTCTGCTAATATTGTTGACGCTAATGATGATTTGACGATGGCAATATTAATGGTAGAGATAGTAGTGGTGGGCTGATGTTTATTATCATGGAGATAGTTAACTAATGATGGTGATGACAATGATGATGTCAGATGATAATAACGATTCTGCTAATATTGTTGACGCTAATGATGATTTGACGATGGAAATATTAATGGTAGACATAGTAGTGGTGGGCTGATGTTTATTATCATGGAGATAGTTAACTAATGATGATGATGACAATGATGATGTCAGATGATAATAACGATTCTGCTAATATTGTTGACGCTAATGATGATTTGACGATGGCAATATTAATGGTAGACATAGTAGTGGTGGGCTGATGTTTATTATCATGGAGATAGTTAACTAATGACAATGTCGACAATGATGATGTCAGATGATAATAATGATTCTGCTATTATTGTTGACGTTAATGATGATTTGACGATGGAAATGTTAATGGTAGACATAGTAGTGGTGGGCTGATGTTTATTATCATGGAGATAGTTAACTAATGATGACGATGACAATGATGATGTCAGATGATAATAACGATTCTGCTATTATTGTTGACGCTAATGATGATTTGACGATGGAAATATTAATGGTAGAGATAGTAGTGGTGGGCTGATGTTTATTATCATGGAGATAGTTAACTAATGATGGTGATGACAATGATGATGTCAGATGATAATAACGATTCTGCTATTATTGTTGACGTTAATGATGATTTGACGATGGAAATATTAATGGTAGACATAGTAGTGGTGGGCTGATGTTTATTATCATGGAGATAGTTAACTAATGATGGTGATGACAATGATGATGTCAGATGATAATAACGATTCTGCTATTATTGTTGACGTTAATGATGATTTGACGATGGAAATATTAATGGTAGAGATAGTAGTGGTGGGCTGATGTTTATTATCATGGAGATAGTTAACTAATGATGGTGATGGCAATGATGATGTCAGATGATAATAACGATTCTGCTATTATTGTTGACGTTAATGATGATTTGACGATGGCAATATTAATGGTAGACATAGTAGTGGTGGGCTGATGTTTATTATCATGGAGATAGTTAACTAATGATGGTGATGACAATGATGATGTCAGATGATAATAACGATACTGCTATTATTGTTGACGCTAATGATGATTTGACGATGGAAATATTAATGGTAGACATAGTAGTGGTGGGCTGATGTTTATTATCATGGAGATAGTTAACTAATGATGGTGATGACAATGATGATGTCAGATGATAATAACGATTCTGCTATTATTGTTGACGTTAATGATGATTTGACGATGGAAATATTAATGGTATAGACATAGTAGTGGTGGGCTGATGTTTATTATCATGGAGATAGTTAACTAATGATGGTGATGACAATGATGATGTCAGATGATAATAACGATTCTGCTATTATTGTTGACGCTAATGATGATTTGACGATGGAAATATTAATGGTAGACATAGTAGTGGTGGGCTGATGTTTATTATCATGGAGATAGTTAACTAATGATGGTGATGACAATGATGATGTCAGATGATAATAACGATTCTGCTATTATTGTTGACGCTAATGATGATTTGACGATGGCAATATTAATGGTAGACATAGTAGTGGTGGGCTGATGTTTATTATCATGGAGATAGTTAACTAATGATGGTGATGACAATGATGATGTCAGATGATAATAACGATTCTGCTATTATTGTTGACGCTAATGATGATTTGACGATGGCAATATTAATGGTAGACATAGTAGTGGTGGGCTGATGTTTATTATCATGGAGATAGTTAACTAATGATGGTGATGACAATGATGATGTCAGATGATAATAACGATTCTGCTATTATTGTTGACGCTAATGATGATTTGACGATGGCAATATTAATGGTAGACATAGTAGTGGTGGGCTGATGTTTATTATCATGGAGATAGTTAACTAATGATGGTGATGACAATGATGATGTCAGATGATAATAATGATTCTGCTATTATTGTTGACGCTAATGATGATTTGACGATGGCAATATTAATGGTAGACATAGTAGTGGTGGGCTGATGTTTATTATCATGGAGATAGTTAACTAATGATGGTGATGACAATGATGATGTCAGATGATAATAACGATTCTGCTAATATTGTTGACGCTAATGATGATTTGACGATGGCAATATTAATGGTAGACATAGTAGTGGTGGGCTGATGTTTATTATCATGGAGATAGTTAACTAATGATGACGATGACAATGATGATGTCAGATGATAATAACGATTCTGCTATTATTGTTGACGTTAACGATGATTTGACGATGGAAATATTAATGGTAGACATAGTAGTGGTGGGCTGATGTTTATTATCATGGAGATAGTTAACTAATGATGGTGATGACAATGATGATGTCAGATGATAATAATGATTCTGCTATTATTGTTGACGCTAATGATGATTTGACGATGGCAATATTAATGGTAGACATAGTAGTGGTGGGCTGATGTTTATTATCATGGAGATAGTTAACTAATGATGGTGATGACAATGATGATGTCAGATGATAATAACGATTCTGCTAATATTGTTGACGCTAATGATGATTTGACGATGGCAATATTAATGGTAGACATAGTAGTGGTGGGCTGATGTTTATTATCATGGAGATAGTTAACTAATGATGACGATGACAATGATGATGTCAGATGATAATAACGATTCTGCTATTATTGTTGACGTTAACGATGATATGACGATGGAAATATTAATGGTAGACATAGTAGTGGTGGGCTGATGTTTATTATCATGGAGATAGTTAACTAATGATGGTGATGACAATGATGATGTCAGATGATAATAACGATTCTGCTATTATTGTTGACGTTAATGATGATTTGACGATGGAAATATTAATGGTAGACATAGTAGTGGTGGGCTGATGTTTATTATCATGGAGATAGTTAACTAATGATGACGATGACAATGATGATGTCAGATGATAATAACGATTCTGCTATTATTGTTGACGTTAACGATGATTTGACGATGGAAATATTAATGGTAGACATAGTAGTGGTGGGCTGATGTTTATTATCATGGAGATAGTTAACTAATGATGGTGATGACAATGATGATGTCAGATGATAATAACGATTCTGCTATTATTGTTGACGCTAATGATGATTTGATGATGGAAATATTAATGGTAGACATAGTAGTGGTGGGCTGATGTTTATTATCATGGAGATAGTTAACTAATGATGGTGATGACAATGATGATGATGTCAGATGATAATAACGATTCTGCTAATATTGTTGACGCTAATGATGATTTGACGATGGAAATATTAATGGTAGACATAGTAGTGGTGGGCTGATGTTTATTATCATGGAGATAGTTAACTAATGATGGTGATGACAATGATGATGTCAGATGATAATAACGATTCTGCTAATATTGTTGACGCTAATGATGATTTGACGATGGCAATATTAATGGTAGACATAGTAGTGGTGGGCTGATGTTTATTATCATGGAGATAGTTAACTAATGACAATGTCGACAATGATGATGTCAGATGATAATAATGATTCTGCTATTATTGTTGACGTTAATGATGATTTGACGATGGAAATATTAATGGTAGACATAGTAGTGGTGGGCTGATGTTTATTATCATGGAGATAGTTAACTAATGATGACGATGACAATGATGATGTCAGATGATAATAACGATTCTGCTAATATTGTTGACGCTAATGATGATTTGACGATGGAAATATTAATGGTAGACATAGTAGTGGTGGGCTGATGTTTATTATCATGGAGATAGTTAACTAATGATGGTGATGACAATGATGATGTCAGATGATAATAACGATTCTGCTAATATTGTTGACGCTAATGATGATTTGACGATGGCAATATTAATGGTAGACATAGTAGTGGTGGGCTGATGTTTATTATCATGGAGATAGTTAACTAATGACAATGTCGACAATGATGATGTCAGATGATAATAATGATTCTGCTATTATTGTTGACGTTAATGATGATTTGACGATGGAAATATTAATGGTAGACATAGTAGTGGTGGGCTGATGTTTATTATCATGGAGATAGTTAACTAATGATGACGATGACAATGATGATGTCAGATGATAATAACGATTCTGCTATTATTGTTGACGCTAATGATGATTTGACGATGGAAATATTAATGGTAGAGATAGTAGTGGTGGGCTGATGTTTATTATCATGGAGATAGTTAACTAATGATGGTGATGACAATGATGATGTCAGATGATAATAACGATTCTGCTATTATTGTTGACGTTAATGATGATTTGACGATGGAAATATTAATGGTAGACATAGTAGTGGTGGGCTGATGTTTATTATCATGGAGATAGTTAACTAATGATGGTGATGACAATGATGATGTCAGATGATAATAACGATTCTGCTATTATTGTTGACGTTAATGATGATTTGACGATGGAAATATTAATGGTAGAGATAGTAGTGGTGGGCTGATGTTTATTATCATGGAGATAGTTAACTAATGATGGTGATGGCAATGATGATGTCAGATGATAATAACGATTCTGCTAATATTGTTGACGCTAATGATGATTTGACGATGGCAATATTAATGGTAGACATAGTAGTGGTGGGCTGATGTTTATTATCATGGAGATAGTTAACTAATGACAATGTCGACAATGATGATGTCAGATGATAATAATGATTCTGCTATTATTGTTGACGTTAATGATGATTTGACGATGGAAATATTAATGGTAGACATAGTAGTGGTGGGCTGATGTTTATTATCATGGAGATAGTTAACTAATGATGACGATGACAATGATGATGTCAGATGATAATAACGATTCTGCTATTATTGTTGACGCTAATGATGATTTGACGATGGAAATATTAATGGTAGAGATAGTAGTGGTGGGCTGATGTTTATTATCATGGAGATAGTTAACTAATGATGGTGATGACAATGATGATGTCAGATGATAATAACGATTCTGCTATTATTGTTGACGTTAATGATGATTTGACGATGGAAATATTAATGGTAGACATAGTAGTGGTGGGCTGATGTTTATTATCATGGAGATAGTTAACTAATGATGGTGATGACAATGATGATGTCAGATGATAATAACGATTCTGCTATTATTGTTGACGTTAATGATGATTTGACGATGGAAATATTAATGGTAGAGATAGTAGTGGTGGGCTGATGTTTATTATCATGGAGATAGTTAACTAATGATGGTGATGGCAATGATGATGTCAGATGATAATAACGATTCTGCTATTATTGTTGACGTTAATGATGATTTGACGATGGCAATATTAATGGTAGACATAGTAGTGGTGGGCTGATGTTTATTATCATGGAGATAGTTAACTAATGATGGTGATGACAATGATGATGTCAGATGATAATAACGATACTGCTATTATTGTTGACGCTAATGATGATTTGACGATGGAAATATTAATGGTAGACATAGTAGTGGTGGGCTGATGTTTATTATCATGGAGATAGTTAACTAATGATGGTGATGACAATGATGATGTCAGATGATAATAACGATTCTGCTATTATTGTTGACGTTAATGATGATTTGACGATGGAAATATTAATGGTATAGACATAGTAGTGGTGGGCTGATGTTTATTATCATGGAGATAGTTAACTAATGATGGTGATGACAATGATGATGTCAGATGATAATAACGATTCTGCTATTATTGTTGACGCTAATGATGATTTGACGATGGAAATATTAATGGTAGACATAGTAGTGGTGGGCTGATGTTTATTATCATGGAGATAGTTAACTAATGATGGTGATGACAATGATGATGTCAGATGATAATAACGATTCTGCTATTATTGTTGACGCTAATGATGATTTGACGATGGCAATATTAATGGTAGACATAGTAGTGGTGGGCTGATGTTTATTATCATGGAGATAGTTAACTAATGATGGTGATGACAATGATGATGTCAGATGATAATAACGATTCTGCTATTATTGTTGACGCTAATGATGATTTGACGATGGCAATATTAATGGTAGACATAGTAGTGGTGGGCTGATGTTTATTATCATGGAGATAGTTAACTAATGATGGTGATGACAATGATGATGTCAGATGATAATAACGATTCTGCTATTATTGTTGACGCTAATGATGATTTGACGATGGCAATATTAATGGTAGACATAGTAGTGGTGGGCTGATGTTTATTATCATGGAGATAGTTAACTAATGATGGTGATGACAATGATGATGTCAGATGATAATAATGATTCTGCTATTATTGTTGACGCTAATGATGATTTGACGATGGAAATATTAATGGTAGACATAGTAGTGGTGGGCTGATGTTTATTATCATGGAGATAGTTAACTAATGATGGTGATGACAATGATGATGTCAGATGATAATAACGATTCTGCTAATATTGTTGACGCTAATGATGATTTGACGATGGCAATATTAATGGTAGACATAGTAGTGGTGGGCTGATGTTTATTATCATGGAGATAGTTAACTAATGATGACGATGACAATGATGATGTCAGATGATAATAACGATTCTGCTATTATTGTTGACGTTAACGATGATTTGACGATGGAAATATTAATGGTAGACATAGTAGTGGTGGGCTGATGTTTATTATCATGGAGATAGTTAACTAATGATGGTGATGACAATGATGATGTCAGATGATAATAATGATTCTGCTATTATTGTTGACGCTAATGATGATTTGACGATGGCAATATTAATGGTAGACATAGTAGTGGTGGGCTGATGTTTATTATCATGGAGATAGTTAACTAATGATGGTGATGACAATGATGATGTCAGATGATAATAACGATTCTGCTAATATTGTTGACGCTAATGATGATTTGACGATGGCAATATTAATGGTAGACATAGTAGTGGTGGGCTGATGTTTATTATCATGGAGATAGTTAACTAATGATGACGATGACAATGATGATGTCAGATGATAATAACGATTCTGCTATTATTGTTGACGTTAACGATGATTTGACGATGGAAATATTAATGGTAGACATAGTAGTGGTGGGCTGATGTTTATTATCATGGAGATAGTTAACTAATGATGGTGATGACAATGATGATGTCAGATGATAATAACGATTCTGCTATTATTGTTGACGTTAATGATGATTTGACGATGGAAATATTAATGGTAGACATAGTAGTGGTGGGCTGATGTTTATTATCATGGAGATAGTTAACTAATGATGACGATGACAATGATGATGTCAGATGATAATAACGATTCTGCTATTATTGTTGACGTTAACGATGATTTGACGATGGAAATATTAATGGTAGACATAGTAGTGGTGGGCTGATGTTTATTATCATGGAGATAGTTAACTAATGATGACGATGACAATGATGATGTCAGATGATAATAACGATTCTGCTATTATTGTTGACGTTAATGATGATTTGACGATGGAAATATTAATGGTAGACATAGTAGTGGTGGGCTGATGTTTATTATCATGGAGATAGTTAACTAATGATGACGATGACAATGATGATGTCAGATGATAATAACGATTCTGCTATTATTGTTGACGTTAACGATGATTTGACGATGGAAATATTAATGGTAGACATAGTAGTGGTGGGCTGATGTTTATTATCATGGAGATAGTTAACTAATGATGGTGATGACAATGATGATGTCAGATGATAATAACGATTCTGCTATTATTGTTGACGTTAATGATGATTTGACGATGGAAATATTAATGGTAGACATAGTAGTGGTGGGCTGATGTTTATTATCATGGAGATAGTTAACTAATGATGATGATGACAATGATGATGTCAGATGATAATAACGATTCTGCTATTATTGTTGACGTTAATGATGATTTGACGATGGAAATATTAATGGTAGACATAGTAGTGGTGGGCTGATGTTTATTATCATGGAGATAGTTAACTAATGATGGTGATGACAATGATGATGATGTCAGATGATAATAACGATTCTGCTATTATTGTTGACGTTAATGATGATTTGACGATGGAAATATTAATGGTAGACATAGTAGTGGTGGGCTGATGTTTATTATCATGGAGATAGTTAACTAATGATGACGATGACAATGATGATGTCAGATGATAATAACGATTCTGCTATTATTGTTGACGTTAATGATGATTTGACGATGGAAATATTAATGGTAGACATAGTAGTGGTGGGCTGATGATTTATTATCATGGAGATGAGATAACTGATGACAACTAATGATGACGATGACAATGATGATGTCAGATGATAATAACGATTCTGCTATTATTGTTGACGTTAACGATGATTTGACGATGGAAATATTAATGGTAGACATAGTAGTGGTGGGCTGATGTTTATTATCATGGAGATAGTTAACTAATGATGGTGATGGCAATGATGATGATGACAATAATGATGACGATGACAATGATGGTGATGACAATGATGATGATGACAATGATGGCAATGATGATGATGGCAATGATGCTGATGGCAATGATGACAATGATGATGATGATGATAATGATGATGACAATGATGATGACAATGAATGATGATGATGACAATGAATGATGGTGATGACAATGATGATGATGACAATGATGATGATGACAATGATGATGATGATGATGATGATGGCAATGATGCTGATGGCCATAATGTTTATGCTATTTTCAAATACTTTTTCCATGAGGATTCTTTACCTTGAATGTTCCCTATAGATGTTTTCTGGTACAGAATACTCGTACAGATTGATGGCCGCGTGTGATCGAGGAAGAGTCTTGGAAACGGGACGCCAGGCTATGAAGACAATACGCAATATAAAAAGACCTACTCAGAATGACATCTTGCACAAGTTGCTCGAATTAAGTAAATAAGTACACGTACTACATGTATTGGAAAAATCATTATCCAGTGGATAAATAAACTAATATAGTTATATGGAGCTTGATGTTCTTTATTCAACTGGTAAACCTGTGGCCCTGTGTTTTTAAGTACAGGCACCGAGGGTAGTCACGGTCAGGGGTTGTCGCAACCTCGGTGGTTCTTGTACGCCCCTCCACTTCATATATGATGCAGGGTGGATGAATGGGACTGTCATGTGAGATTGTAGTGATTTTCAGATGAAAAAAAAAAAGACAACACCTTCTCAATCGTTATGTAATAAAACCCTGAGTCAGGACCATCTGCGCAACAGACTGAGACAATCGGGCGTCATCAACCTTTTCATTTATTTATTTATTTATTTCCTTTTTCAACCTTTCAATACAAAATATTTTGATTGTTTCAAATTTTCAACTCATACATGTAAAATGCAAGGAGAAGTATCATTCTTCTGTTAGTTGTACTTACTCGCTCCCTCTCCTTCTCGAGGTGTTCTACAGTTGACGTAAAATATTCGTGGTATGTTGACTTTGACTGCGTGGAGGTCTGAACCAATCAGAGCCCACACCTTGAACACGCCCAGGGCGCCTGTCTCTGCGATCTAAATTTCGGTCGTAAAGGGAACATAGAACAATATCAAACAAAAAATATATTTAACAGTTCAATGTCACAATGATCAACAAAATTATCGTCAACACTGCAACCCGGCACTACCATCATCATAATTACTACCAAAGCAAGCATCATCATTCTCATCATCATCACAACCAATGCTATCTTTATCATCACAACTACCACCACTACCACATCATGCATCATTTAAGAACTGCATCATCATCATCAATAATAGTCATCATCATCATTATTTACTGATAAAGTTCAGCATACCTGGACTATCTGCCATGGCGTATTTAGCAGTGACCTGGCCTGCTGTCTGATAAATGACGTCATCGCCGTGTTGGACCCCCCACGGGAGCCTATTGTCACACCCATACTACTGGCTTCCTGGCGTAGACGTTTACGCTCAGCTCTTTGTTTTGCTTGGTACTCCCATTTCTTCTTTTGGAAAGCTACCCAAGCTTCCTTATCTTCCTGAAATTGGAAAACAATTTATGTTTGATAGTGTTAAACCATAGAATAGAAGTCACATAACAACGAGGCACTGACGAACATTCACCGAGTAGTGTTAAACCATAGCCGTCAGATAACAACTGTTGACGATTATATTACGAATGTTATCCGAGGCACTGACGAACATTCACCGAGTAGTGTTAAACCAGACGTCACATTAACTGTTGACGATTATACGATTATATTACGAATGTTATCCGAGGCACTGACGAACATTCACCGAGTAGTGTTAAACCAGACGTCACATTAACTGTTGACGATTATACGATTATATTACGAATGTTATCCAGGCACTGACGAACATTCACCGAGTAGTGTGTTAAACCAGACGTCACATTAACTGTTGACGATTATACGACTGTTGACGATATTACGATTCTATTACGAATGTTATCCGAGGCACTGACGAACATTCACCGAGTAGTGTTAAACCAGACGTCACATTAACTGTTGACGATTATACGATTATATTACGAATGTTATCCGAGGCACTGACGAACATTCACCGAGTAGTGTTAAACCAGACGTCACATTAACTGTTGACGATTATACGATTATATTACGAATGTTATCCGAGGCACTGACGAACATTCACCGAGTAGTGTTAAACCAGACGTCACATTAACTGTTGACGATTATACGATTATATTACGAATGTTATCCGAGGCACTGACGAACATTCACCGAGTAGTGTTAAACCAGACGTCACATTAACTGTTGACGATTATACGATTATATTACGAATGTTATCCGAGGCACTGACGAGCATTCATCGAGTAGTAGACGTCACTGTTGACGATTATACGAAATACCCACCGTAGATCGACTCCAGTAGTAGGGTCAGACAAATACCCACCGTAGATCGACTCCAGGTGGGTGGTTAGAACCTCTTTCCACGATTTAGTAAGGTCGACATCATTTGATCGCTTACTGGACCTTACGGCACCAGGACTAGGCCCAGTCTCCATTTGGTCACGCTTTCGCTTGGTAGCCATTGGTCTCAAAGTACCACTAGGTCTTGTCCCAGACCCCATGTCCTCTATATCACGGACCTGACTCGATCCTGGAGGGGGAGTGGAAGCATCTTCGTTGTCCTGAGCCTTGATAACAAGATAATTTCAATGTGCAATGAACTGTCTGCATTATTACAAAGCTTTTTTGTGTGTTGAGCAATGATTGAAATGCTAGCAGTATATTTGATATTATACATATACCAGATAGCAGTTCTTCTCCATCACCACCACCATCATCATCACCACCACATTTCTGCTTCTCCATCATCATCATCATCATCATCAATATTATCATAATATTATAATAATAATAATAATAATAATAATAATAATAATAATAATAATAATAATAATAATAATAATAATAATAATAATAATAATAATAATAATAATAATAATAATAATAATAATAATAATAATAATAATAATAATAATAATAATGTTTATTGCTTATAAGCGCATTTTAACATTTGGAATATGATCAAATGCACTTTACAACCGATGGATGACTTTTTCGGGCTGCATACTGAAGGCGCCCACGGCAGCCGAGCAGCTTACAATCATGAGGAGTTAGTATGTTAGTATGTTATGCCTCCATTTTGAAGTATTAGTAGCACAACAATCATTATTACCTCCTCCACCACAATACTCTCCATCATCATCATCACCATATCACTACCACCACCACATGACTCCCTTGCTTCTCCATCATCATTAATATCATATCATAATCACTAGTACCACCACAATCCTTTACCTCTTCCACCACCATCCTCACAATCATTATCATCATCAACATCATCACTAGCACCTTTTGCATCTTCCTTGCATCGTTCATTTTCATTAGTAGTCTCTTGTGCAGCCATAATCATGCAAGCAACGAGGAACAGGATTACTGACCTGTAAACACATCCATGAACATCATCAGTATCTATCATAATCATTAACCACGAATACTATTGAATTTCTTCTCCCACATCTTATGATATATGATTAATAAATATGATAGTACCACCACTGATCATGACCTGATCCACCACCATCCTTACGATCATGATCATCATCAACATCATCACTAGCACCACTACATGTATGATGATGGTGGTCCATGATCATTGGTATGATGATCATAATGACTACTATGCCGATGACGATGATTACGACTATGATGGTGCTGACAATCATTATCATCATCTACATGCCGATCACGGTGATGACCACTATGATGGTGGTGATGATGGTGGTGATGATCATATGATGACTACTAGCCGATGACGACGACTATGATGGTGGTGATGATGGTCTCCATGATGATCATGCTGATGACTACTATGCCAATAACGACTCCCTGATGGTGGTGATGATGATGCATGATCAAACTACTATGCCGATGACGACGACTATGATGGTGGTGATGCCCTTACCACTGGTGATGATGATGCATGACTACTATGCCAATGACGACTATGATGATGGTGGTGATGATGATGCTGAGGAACTACTATGACCGATGACGGTGATGACGACTATGATGGTGGTGATGATGGTGGTGATGATGATGCTGATGACTACTATCACCGACATCTTACGATATATGATTGGTGGTGATGATGGTGGTGATGATGATGCTGATGACTACTATGCCAATGACGACTATGATGGTGGTGATGATGATGCTGATGACTACTATGCCGATGACGGTGATGACGACTATGATGGTGGTGATGATGGTGGTGATGATGATGCTGATGACTACTATGCCGATGACGACGACTATGATGGTGGTGATGATGGTGGTGATGATGATGCTGATGACTACTATGCCGATGACGACGACTATGATGGTGGTGATGATGATGCTGATGACTACTATGCCAATGACGATGATGATGATGGTGGTGATGATGATGCTGATGACTACTATGCCGATGACGATGATGACGACTATGATGGTGGTGATGATGATGATGACTACTATACCGATGACGGTGATGACGACTATGATGATGGTGGTTATGATGCTGATGACTACTATACCGATGACAATAATGATGATGACTATGATGATGGCCATGATGACTATGATGGTGGTGATGATGCTGATGACTACTATGCCGATGACGGTGATGACGACTATAATGATGGTGGTTATGATGCTGATGACTACTATACCGATGACAATAATGATGATGACTATGATGGTGATGACCATGATGACTATATGATGGTGGTGATGATGCTGATGACTACTATACCGATGACGGTGATGACGACTATGATGATGATGGTTACTATGCTGATGACTACTATACCGATGACAATAATGATGATGACTATGATGATGGCCCATGATGACTATGATGGTGGTGATGATGCTGATGACTACTATGCCGATGACGACGACTATAATGATGGTGGTTATGATGCTGATGACTACTATACCGATGACAATAATGATGACTATGATGATGGCCATGATGACTGATGGTGGTGATGATGCTGATGACTACTATGCCGATGACGGTGATGACGACTATAATGATGGTGGTGATGATGATGATGATGACTACTATGCCGATGACGACTATGATGGTGGTGATGATGATGATGATGACTACTATACCGATGACGACGACTATGATGATGGTGGTTATGATGCTGATGACTACTATACCGATGACAATAATGATGACTATGATGATGGCCATGATGATGGTGGTGATGATGATGCTGATGACTACTATGCCGATGACGACTATGATGGTGGTGATGATGATGCTGATGACTACTATGTCGATGACGGTGATGACGACTATGATGGTGATGATGTTGATGACTACTATGCCGATGACGGTGATGACGACTATGATGATGGTGGTGATGATGCTGATGACTACTATGCCGATGACGATGATGACGACTATGATGGTGGCGGTGATGATGCTGATGACTACTATGCCGATGACGGTGATGATGATGCTGATGACTACTATACCGATGACGGTGATGACGACTATGATGATGGTGGTGATGCTGATGACTACTCTGCTGATGACAATAATGATGATGACTATGATGATGGCCATGACGACTATGATGATGGTGGTTATGATGCTGATGACTACTATACCGATGACAATAATGATGATGACTATGATGATGGCCATGATGATGGTGGTGATGATAATGCTGATGACTACTATACCGATGACGGTGATGACGACTATGATGATGGTGGTGATGATGATGACTACTCTGCCGATGATGACGACTATGATGATGGTGGTTATGATGCTGATGACTACTATACCGATGACAATAATGATGATGACTATGATGACTATGATGATGGTGGTTATGATGCTGATTACTACTATACCAATGACAATAATGATGACTATGATGATGGCCATGATGACTATGATGATGGTGGTGATGATGCTGATGACTACTATGCCGATGACAATGATGATGATAATGACTATGATGGTGCTGCTGCTGCTGATGACTATGATGATGGTTCTGCTGATGATGATGACTATGATGGTGGTGATGATGATGACAACTATGATGACGACTATGTTGGGGTTCAAAACTTTTATTACTGGAAATCTACACGCAAAAATAATCTCGCTCTAGATTATTTTTCTAAACAGTCTAATCACTTTAATATTATAAAATAACAAAACAATAGAAAACGATGACCACCCACCCACTACTCTATATGCCGTAAACCTTCCCAGTCTGTTCCACTCACCCCTTGTAAGGCAGCAGGGATAGTGATAATCTTCTGTATAGCACTATTCAACCTCTCGATATAATACTGCCAATCAAGTATCTCCCTGATATCAAAGTCAACTGTTGACAAATCCTTCAACCACCGTCTTAAATAATGCTTCTTGACTCCTTCTTCAGTTTGGAAAATTGCCAGAGGAATGGCTCGTTCTGTGACGGGAGATCCCTCGGGTTTTCTAGATATGATGAACTTACAGCTCAGCCCTTTGTCCTTGACCATTTGGTCGCCCAGGAACTCGGCAAGTCGCTTAGCTGTGCTGATGGAGGTGGATTTCTGGCTGCCGTATTCTTCAAGGGCTTTGGACATGCTGCGGTTCTCAGAGATCAAGTCGAAGAGTTCACAGTCTGGCATGTTTTAGCCTGGGAACAATGATAACAAATACTTTATGAATACTTTGTGAATACTTCGTGAGTACTTCGGAAATACTTCGCGAATACTTTGTGTATATATCGTAAATACTTCGTGAATATTTCGTAAATACTTCGTGAATACTTCGTGAATACTTCGCAAATACTTCGTAAATACTTCGTAAATACTTCGTGAATAGTCGTGAATACTTTTATCTTTAATCAGTGACTTCTAAAACAGCATGACTATACTAGAAGTTTAAATTTACTTCGTAAATACTTCGTGAATACTTCGTGAATACTTCGTAAATACTTTGTGAATACTTCGTAAATACTTCGCAAATACTTCGTGAATACTTCGTAAATACCTCGTAAATACTTCGTAAATACTACGTAAACACTCGTAAATACTTCGTGAATACTTCGTAAATACCTCGTAAATACTTCGTGAATACTTCGTAAAGAACTCGGAAAATTAAGTACAAGGTCAAGGACAATGTCATACATACAATGTGGCGGTAGGGGGTCGGGACTAGTGTGTACTACTTCCACAAGGCATGGGGATAATATAGACACTAGAGTAGTTCCTATATATCGTGCCTATGCTGTTAAATTTGCCCTCAGAAACTAAACTGTATGCTCCTCTATGGTTTACGCGCGCAAAGGATCATGGTAAAATACACTGATCCTCCATCTTGTATACGCAGTGGGTCGAGAGTCTTTCCAGTCACATGTTTGACATAGTATTAATACCTTGCTGAAGAGAACGTCCAGCCAAAAGTTAGCAACCTTTGCGACAGCGGCGTAAACCTGTTCAAGGTTGTCACCATTCAGGAATTGCTCGAACACAGAAGATTGGAAATTCTTGATCAGTTGTAACTCCCCTCTACGCTTGACTTCAAAACCCTTGAGCTCAGCTAACGACCCATCTTCGTTAAACACAGCGTATCTACAGACGACAGAGTCGTGTTCGTATGAGTGGAAAACCTACGGCACGGAGTTACGGTCATGGTACGGAATCGAAGACATTGTATTCAACCAATCACAGCGCGCAAAATTATTGCTGAACCAATCAGAATACTTGGATACGGCACGAACCGTACCGTAACTACTTTCCATTCATACGAAAACGACTCTATGTTAGAACTGTGGAACCACGTTCACCCAGACACTTCATAATGGACTAGAGAACACAGCGTCTGTCTGAATAGAGCTTCTGTGTAGGACGGTAATTATGACATTGTCAAGAAGTGGTGAAAAGAAGTCGCTCTAAAAGGTGCAACTAAGGATACAAACACTACAGCACTGGGATGTTAGTTTTGTTGCTATGACAACGATAATCATGATGGTTTGTTTACGTCTTGTTGCGCAAGTACAAGTGTTAATTCACTGTGAAAACGGGTCTGACGCAGAAGCACCCATATTTTTTTTTCTCATTTCTCGTGTCGTCGGTGATGGTGATGATAGAGTCATTTTCGTATACGAGTGGGAAAGTTACCGCACCGCGCCTTGCAGTATTGAAAGAGTTTGATTGGATGAGATACATCTGCACGCTTTTTGATTGGTTCAGAAAGGAAGCCATTTGAGTGTCACGGTATCGTAGGTTTCCCACTCATACGAAAACGACTCTATTGTTGCAAGGATCTGTTGTTGTTGTTGTTTACCTCTTCTTAAGTTTCTTTCCTTCCTCTTTAGATGCGGGTAGAATCATAGCTCTGTATGGGCCATCAACCTAGACATGTATTAATAAATAAAGTATTATCATCATCTTCTTCATCATCATTATTATCATCATCATCAACATCATCATCATCATCATCGTCACCATCATTATCATCTTCATCATCATCATTATTATTATTATTATTAAACGCAGATAAGAGAGTCATAGTTCGTACGAGTGTGATACTAGATTTACAGTACGATCATGGTCACAACACGGAAAACATACATTCGAAAAGCAAAGAATGTGTAGTACAGTACAGTTATAGTACGTCACAAATTGTATACCGTACCACTGTCCACACCAATACAAAAATGACTCTAAAATATGACTGTTCACACTTGACAATAATCTCATTATCCCGTTCATACCCAGTCCAGAACTGCCCCCACCTTTCTCAATAACTATATAAATACTGGCCGTGAAAGAAGTATAAGGATTACGAGAAGCGCGCACGCACTGTAATCATCTCCAACTCTCTCTAGCCCAGCTCTTCTCTTCTGCTCTTTGCCGTGCGCGTAGATAAAAGTGGGCCCAGTTCTGAACTGACTACATAAGTAGTTCATACCTCGAAGAAGATGGAATTTTCATTCCTTTTCTCATAAGTGAGATTTGCTGTGTCTGTCAGCTCGTGGTATTGGTCGTTCGTAAAATGTGTCTGTTGAAATATAAAGTTAATCAATGTAAATATTAGTTAATCACTTGTAGTAAATAAAGTTACCATGTGTTGCGGTTTAAAATGTTTCACTGGTTTAATCTTTTAAGACGTTTTTACTTGCACAATCTACTGTCTACAGTTCAAACTTTTGAAACTAACCTAAACGCATAACTTGCACATCATAAACCCTAAACCTAGCCTTGAAACTGAACCCTTAGAAAAGTTTAAAACATTTTAAAGACGTTTTATTTGCAGAATCTAAACTAGCAAAGCAAAACACAACATACATGTATATAGAACTCTCACAATTCATAGAACTCTGTTACAATATAATAGTAAGTCGTGGACTTTTAAAGTATTGAGGATTATGTTCATGAGAAAAGTACATTTTGTAATAAATAAAAGGCTTTAGAGGATTAAAAAATGTTCAAAACGTTTTCGACCATTGGGTCATCTTCAGTGAATGAAGCGTTCAGTGTTCATTTTTTAAACCATTAAAGCCTTTTATTTATTACAAATTTACAGCAATCATATTATGTACATAAAGTACATTTTGTATAGCACTATTCATTATCTTGATATAATACTGTCAATCAAGTATTTCAAGGGAGACTCCTGATAGACGTGAAATACGTACCTTGACCATGATATTAAGCATAGCACCAGGGTACGAGACAGCGACTTTGCTTTTCTTTGGATTCGTTGTCTTGATCTAAATGAAAGAGTGCGCGAGTTTGAAAGATCAAAATGAATTGAATAGTCAGGGAGCATGTGTAATCCCGTGGGAATTTTGTGCTGAAAGCAAGCCACCTATCTAGATGTGTTAAGGGGACCCTAAAGAACAAGAAACATGTTGTCGGCAATTTTGTAACTCGTACCGACGGCCGCTACGGAAGTTTTAAAATGTGACGTATATGGCCTAGCATGGAAACGAGGCTGGGCCATAAAATGCGATATAACCATCGTTAATGGCAACAAATCGTTACCAAAATTACTCATACTTTACATATAAGTGTATCTGGCACAACTAAGAAACTTTTAAGTAATAAAGCTGGTCACGTGACCATGACTGCATGGAAACGAGGCTGGACCATAAAATGACCTATAACTTATTTTGAATTGCGTAAAATCTATCCAAATTCACCCAAGTCAATGAAATGTGTGATTATTACATTACCAGGCCTCGTCCGTGATACAGGTGGTCACGTGATTAGCATGGGAACGAGGCTAAGGTACAGACACTGTTTCGCCATGTATGTGGATTTCATCAAAAAAATGATATCACATCATTTCATAACGTACGACCATTGTCGAACCTTTGTCGTGTCCTTTTTTACAGAAACTTAGACAAATATGTCCATTGAGGAACGTACAGTGAAACATGGTGCCATCCGAGGAACACATTGATCATGTCACTATAGAGAACGCGTACTGCCCGACAGCTTCCTTGGTGTCAATCTCTGGGCGTGACTGGCGCGCAGAACATGACCCGCACAAAATGGGAGTGATCTTCCTTGAGGTCAATCATTTTGTCATTGGCTATCACTTGTAGAGTCTTCCCCGTAGTGTTCTATGTAAGAAGCGCTTGCGTTTTTTTATTGGGGACCAGATGCTGCATTTTCTCGAGTGGATTCTGTCTTTTACGAAGTGACCAAACAACTCGTTTCCAATAGTATTTGGCTCTTTCCTCAGAGAATGGATTCATGAAGCTTCGGATGCTGGTGACATGACCAACTCAGTTCTAAATGTTCTTCTCCAGTGGTGCAGCCTTACAGCAGTAGTAAGGTGGTGATGGTGTGTCAGTGTCTTAGATGAAGTACCCGCCACCTGTTTTGCTTTCTCTGCTAGATTTGCAAGCTCGGGAGCAATCAGGAAGTACTATGTACTATTGGTGCTGGCGTTGGAGTTAGCCAACTAAAGTACCCCGCCTTGAGACCTTCATTGATCGGTTGATGTGTTTCAGGGCATTATCTGCACCAATTGCACATAGTTCTTAATCACAACCAAGTTTCCTTGCCGAAACTCCTCATAAATCTCTGGATGCGTTTCAATTAACATCTGCATCTCTGCTAAGTAGACGGGAATCATACGGGCATAGTTCAGCCTGTTGCGTGTGAAACAGTACTTGGTGAATACGTACCTCAAGAGCTTCTCGATTCGAATTGAACCGCTCGGATAAATGCAATGATATCATATATTATTATTATTGACAATCCTCGTGTACTGACTCACAACCTTAATCAATGGAATATTGTCTTTGGCTAGCATCAAATACCTTCATTTTCTCCACGATATGGCATGTACCTTTTCTACTCATTCCTTGGAACCATCGGTGAAAACATCAACAAGGAGTCAGTGTCTTCAGCAAAGTTCGCATTGTCGAACGGAAAAAAAGAAGATATGCCTGCCCTCCACTATGTCTGGAGATATATACAGCTAATTCAAAAAAAACGTTGTCCTATAGGTTTTGTTGCATATTGCATTTTGCATTCCCAGACCGAAGTGCATTATGCATGGGAATTGATGTGTGTTCTTCTATTTTGGGGTTCCAAAACCCACAAATAAATATCAGGGAAGCCCTGACAGTCAACTGACCAAGATCTCAGTTTCGGCAACGCAACGCAAACAAACACATGTATTGATCAGTCCATAATGCACTTCAGTCTGGAAATGCAATATGCAACAAAACCTAAGACACCGTTTTTTGAATTAGCTGTAAACAACATCATTCTGAACCATACGCTTGAGAACCCTTGATTCCCGGCCGGATCTGCACATATACTGAGCTCTGAGGATTCTGTTTTTATCAGCCAACATCCCAAAACCGTGCAGCATATTTTTCAACGCTTTACTTTGGACTGCCTTGTGGACAGCTATAGGCCAACAGCCAACTGTTGTGGCATTTCAGCTGTCGACCACCTAAGAGTTTCTGACTTGTTCTTTATTTGTCGTACTTTGAGCAAGACACATTTTGCGCTTATGCACCTCATCAGACTTCTTTTCAGCTGAAAGTTGTTTGGACCTTGTATGACCCACCTAAAGAAGCTGTACAGTTCCGTTGGTAAATTATGATTGGAAGTGTTTTCTAGAGACCCAGTAAACTTCCACTTCTTACAGTTGAGAAACCACTAAATCAGCCCCGCTTTCACGTATTATCAGTTGATCACGTGACTCCCCTAAACCAATATGACGTACCCAATCGCAGTCTAGAATGTACAACTTACGGCCTGGTAGTGTAACAATCACATATGTCATTGATTTGGGTGAATTTGGATACATTTTATGCAATTCAAAATATGTTATAGGGCATTTTATGCTCCAGCCTCGTTTCCATGCTGTCATGGTCACGTGACCAGCTTTATTACTTAAAAGTTTCTTAGTTGTGTCAGATACACTTATATGTAAAGTATGAGTAATTTCGGTAACTACTTGTTGCCATTAACGATGGTTATATCGCATTTTATGGCCCAGCCTCGTTTCCATGCTGGGCCATATACGTCACATTTTAAAACTTCCGTAGCGGCCGTCGGTACGAGTTACAAAATTGCCGACAACATGTTTCTTGTTCCTTAGGGTCCCCTTAACACATCTAGATAGGTGGCTTGCTTTCAGCACAAAATTCCCACGGGACTTTCTTTTACGACATTTGCTCCCTGACTAGAATGTGCTCACATGATTCTAATGATAGACTAGTTTACTGGCTTGAGGAATTGCGAGTGTATTATTGGATTGCACGTTTCATCATAGCCGCCATATAGGTTCCCGATAACAAAGTATTCCTCATTAGCTTCTCTTGTTGGTTCATCCAACATGGCGGCAGCATCTTTGTTGTTTATTTCGCAAGGGATGACAGTACAGTCATGTCGTTGCACAACAAGAATTCACGTCTATGTTGTCGAAGCAGGATTTTTTACCTGATAATTCTCTGGGAAGCTTGCAGGCAGTATACACCAAATACCATCAGTATCCAACTCTAGTGGACGCCTGGGATAGAAATGATAGAAAACGTTCAAACAGGAACGACCATTTACACTTTTTTTACTACCATTTTTAGTACTACTTTTAGTGCCATTTTTTTACTAACATTTTCACTAACATTTCACTAACATTTTTACTAACATTTTCACTAACATTTTCACTAACATTTTTACTAACATTTTTACTAACATTTTTACTAACATTTTCACTAACATTTTTACTAACATTTTCACTAACATTTTCACTAACATTTTCACTAACATTTTTACTAACATTTTTACTAACATTTTTACTAACATTTTCACTAACATTTTCACTAACATTTTTACTAACATTTTTACTAACATTTTTACTAACATTTTTACTAACATTTTACTAACATTTTCGCTCACTGATTGGTTATTGTAATTTGTACTGAGTCAGCACGTTTACAAAGATTTGGACTTTGCTTTGCGTACTCCCTTTATCAAACACAGCAACGGCAGCATTAGCTGATATTAGATAGTCATTTAAGGTACAGACACACAGTGCAACATTGCGCACAACATGCACACTTCAGCGTGTGTCTACCTATGTAATTTCTTGTGCGCAACATTGCAGAAGTGGATCACACTGCACTTCATTAAGCTCGACTACAACAATTGCAGAGGTAGACACACGCTGCAACAATACTGCCAGCAAGAGTTGTTTTCATTTCCTCGTGGGGAATAGTTAGGGTACGGTTTGTGTCGTGTCCAAGCATTCTGATTGGTTGAGAAATGATCTTGCGCACGCTGTGATTGGTTGATTAGATGTCTTCGATTCTGTACCGTGACCATAACACCAGGTTTCGCACGAAAACGACTCTTGCACCAAGAGAAAATACCTCATTTTCTCTTGATTTCGCGCAATATTGCACCGTGTATCTGTACCGTTAGGATGTTACTGACCCTATTTGTTCAACAATCTCTCGTGCTTGAGTGATGATATTTGCTCCAGTATAACACACAATACCCGCCATCTCCATGGAGTACCATCGAGCACTGAATAATAACAAAACAAACATGTAACTACAGCCATCCCAACTAATTCTTCCAGAAGAAACTGTCACATTTCTCTGCCATTATGTGACTGGCAGACTTACCCTTTTCTCATGACATAACCGTAGAAAGAATTGAGAATACACCATGCACGATTATGTGACTGGTAGACTTACCCTTTTCTCATGACATAACCGTAGAAAGAATTGAGAATACACCATGCACGATTATGTGACTGGTAGACTTACCCTTTTCTCATGACATAACCGTAGAAAGAATTGAGAATACACCATGCACGATTATGTGACTGGTAGACTTACCCTTTTCTCATGACATAACCGTAGAAAGAATTGAGAATACACCATGCACGATTATGTGACTGGTAGACTTACCCTTTTCTCATGACATAACCGTAGAAAGAATTGAGAATACACCATGCACGATTATGTGACTGGTAGACTTACCCTTTTCTCATGACGTAACCATAGAAAGAATTGAGAATACACCATGCACGATTATGTGACTGGTAGACTTACCCTTTTCTCATGACATAACCGTAGAAAGAATTGAGAATACACCATGCACGATTATGTGACTGGTAGACTTACCCTTTTCTCATGACGTAACCGTAGAAAGAATTGAGAATACACCATGCACGATTATGTGACTGGTAGACTTACCCTTTTCTCATGACATAACCGTAGAAAGAATTGAGAATACACCATGCACGATTATGTGACTGGTAGACTTACCCTTTTCTCATGACATAACCGTAGAAAGAATTGAGAATACACCATGCACGATTATGTGACTGGTAGACTTACCCTTTTCTCATGACATAACCGTAGAAAGAATTGAGAATACACCATGCACGATTATGTGACTGGTAGACTTACCCTTTTCTCATGACATAACCGTAGAAAGAATTGAGAATACACCATGCACGATTATGTGACTGGTAGACTTACCCTTTCTCATGACATAACCGTAGAAAGAATTGAGAATACACCATGCACGATTATGTGACTGGTAGACTTACCCTTTTCTCATGACATAACCGTAGAAAGAATTGAGAATACACCATGCACGATTATGTGACTGGTAGACTTACCCTTTTCTCATGACGTAACCGTAGAAAGAATTGAGAATACACCATGCACGATTATGTGACTGGTAGACTTACCCTTTTCTCATGACATAACCGTAGAAAGAATTGAGAATACACCATGCACGATTATGTGACTGGTAGACTTACCCTTTTCTCATGACATAACCGTAGAAAGAATTGAGAATACACCATGCACGATTATGTGACTGGTAGACTTACCCTTTTCTCATGACATAACCATAGAAAGAATTGAGAATACACCATGCACGATTATGTGACTGGTAGACTTACCCTTTTCTCATGACATAACCGTAGAAAGAATTGAGAATACACCATGCACGATTATGTGACTGGTAGACTTACCCTTTTCTCATGACGTAACCGTAGAAAAGAATTGAGAATACACCATGCACGATTATGTGACTGGTAGACTTACCCTTTTCTCATGACATAACCATAGAAAGAATTGAGAATACACCATGCACGATTATGTGACTGGTAGACTTACCCTTTTCTCATGACGTAACCGTAGAAAGAATTAATACACCATGCACAATTATGTGACTGGTAGACTTACCCTTTTCTCATGACATAACCATAGAAAGAATTGAGAATACACTTGTGGGCAAGCTGAAGCGAGTCGTACAGGATTTCTTTGGCTTTGCAACTGGAAAAGATAACGTTTGAGTATATTAGGTGATGATAATGATGACTTTTAGACATTGATGATGATAGAAAACTGCATATGATCATGGTGGTGATGATGGTGACTATGACAAAGATGATGATGATGACAATCACTGTAAAAATTATTAATAACGATTATATATGATGGTGATAATAACGATGATATATGATGGTGATGATGATCGTTATGAACATAATCTTCTTGATAACTAAAATCCTTTCAGTAATAAAACATGTTGTCCAACCAACCTTTTCATTTCCTCTGCATCACCACTTTGACATGCAGCACCAAGTTTACGTTTCCAAACCTGACAGAAGCAACAACTTGTTGGCAAGGTCTTCATGTAGCTGCACAAATTGTCCTGGCTATTGTTTTTTATGTAAAAACAATACATAGAACGACAATAGAACAATAACCAGGACTTTGGTGCAGCTACACGAAGACATGACCTTATTGTATAAACAATACATAGAACGACAATAGAACAATAACCAGGACTTTGGTGCAGCTACACGAAGACATGACCTTATTGTATAAACAATACATAGAACGACAATAGAACAATAACCAGGACTTTGGTGCAGCTACACGAAGACATGACCTTATTGTATAAACAATACATAGAACGACAATAGAACAATAGCCAGGACTTTGGTGCAGCTACACGAAGACATGACCTTATTGTAAAAACAATACATAGAACGACAATAGAACAATAACCAGGACTTTGGTGCAGCTACACGAAGACATGACCTTATTGTATAAACAATACATAGAACGACAATAGAACAATAACCAGGACTTTGGTGCAGCTACACGAAGACATGACCTTTATGTAAAAACAATACATAGAACGACAATAGAACAATAACCAGGACTTTGGTGCAGCTACACGAAGACATGACCTTATTGTTAAAAACAATACATAGAACGACAATAGAACACTAGCCAGGACTTTGGTGCAGCTACACGAAGACATGACCTTATTGTATAAACAATACATAGAACGACAATAGAACAATAACCAGGACTTTGGTGCAGCTACACGAAGACATGACCTTATTGTATAAACAATACATAGAACGACAATAGAACAATAACCAGGACTTTGGTGCAGCTACACGAAGACATGACCTTATTGTATAAACAATACATAGAACGACAATAGAACAATAGCCAGGACTTTTGTGCAGCTACACGAAGACATGACCTTTATGTAAAAACAATACATAGAACGACAATAGAACAATAGCCAGGACTTTGGTGCAGCTACACGAAGACCTGACCTTTATATGTAAAAACAATACATAGAACGACAATAGAACAATAACCAGGACTTTGGTGCAGCTACACGAAGACATGACCTTATTGTATAAACAATACATAGAACGACAATAGAACAATAACCAGGACTTTGGTGCAGCTACACGAAGACATGACCTTATTGTAAAAACAATACATAGAACGACAATAGAACAATAACCAGGACTTTGGTGCAGCTACACGAAGACATGACCTTATTGTATAAACAATACATAGAACGACAATAGAACAATAACCAGGACTTTGGTGCAGCTACACGAAGACATGACCTTATTGTATAAACAATACATAGAACGACAATAGAACAATAACCAGGACTTTGGTGCAGCTACACGAAGACATGACCTTTATGTAAAAACAATACATAGAACGACAATAGAACAATAACCAGGACTTTGGTGCAGCTACACGAAGACATGACCTTTATGTAAAAACAATACATAGAACGACAATAGAACAATAGCCAGGACTTTGGTGCAGCTACACGAAGACATGACCTTTATGTAAAAACAATACATAGAACGACAATAGAACAATAGCCAGGACTTTGGTGCAGCTACACGAAGACATGACCTTTATGTGTAAAAACAATACATAGAACGACAATAGAACAATAACCAGGACTTTGGTGCAGCTACACGAAGACATGACCTTATTGTATAAACAATACATAGAACGACAATAGAACAATAGCCAGGACTTTGGTGCAGCTACACGAAGACATGACCTTTATGTAAAAACAATACATAGAACGACAATAGAACAATAACCAGGACTTTTGGTGCAGCTACACGAAGACCTGACCTTTATGTAAAAACAATACATAGAACGACAATAGAACAATAACCAGGACTTTGGTGCAGCTACACGAAGACATGACCTTATTGTATAAACAATACATAGAACGACAATAGAACACTAGCCAGGACTTTGGTGCAGCTACACGAAGACATGACCTTATTGTATAAACAATACATAGAACGACAATAGAACAATAACCAGGACTTTGGTGCAGCTACACGAAGACATGACCTTATTGTATAAACAATACATAGAACGACAATAGAACAATAACCAGGACTTTGGTGCAGCTACACGAAGACATGACCGTTCATGGCAACATAAAAGTTGAAAAACGTGCTACAAGGCATGCACATGCCACAAACAAATATAATCTCACTTCCTGAAATGAGCAGAACTGGAGCCTGGTTTGCACTAGTGATGCAAGCGTAAGCACAAGAGGTCTTAACTTAACTGTGAAAACAGTCCTGAGGCACACATAAGCACAAGCATAATCACAAGGATCAATAGACCTTATTGCATAATGACGTAGTGTGACTACAAGTACCAGAATGCTTTGCGAATTTTCTTTTTTTATCTAGATTTTTATTCACTCGTGAGGTAATTCAATCAATTGTAAATTACGTAATTCAGTTGTAGCTGCCAAGTAATGTTTAATAAACAGTTCACAATTCACAAAGGGTACTAATTATCTCACAAAAAATGCGCAAAGCATTCTGGTAGTTGTAGTCATATTACGTCATTATGCATAAGGTCTATTGTTACCTTGAGTAATCCTTTAAACTCATAACGTCTATCCCTGAACGCTCTGACTGTGTCGACATAGAAAGAGTTCTCACGCTGACAAATGGTGGTCTGTCGTTGTTCTAATCTTGTGATGCGAACCTTTTTGTACGCTTGTGGCAGTAGTCTGAGGTAACATAATCAAAATATATAATGAAGGTAAATATTAGATTTCTGCAAAAAC
>JAUJYZ010000707.1:0-7500 GCA_033675265.1 Actinostola sp. cb2023
GGCTGAAAATACTAAAAAATGTAGATATTTTATTAGAAAAAAACTAATTTTCCAATATAATTATCTATAAATGAAATAGTAGCCTTTGTAAAATAATTGCATTACATTGTATAATGTAAGTCCATGTATTGTAAAATCTACATTGTATAATGTAAGTCCATGTATTGTAAAAACCTTTATTTACAATTAATTTTTTTCTTCTGGCATTACATGTTTGAACTCTAAACACACATCGAAGGTTTACTTCGCATCAATAAGCTTCAAGGCAATGTTTGGTGATTAGTTTTGAATAACCTGTATTGTGTTACTGATATTGGTCTTGTTGATATTTTCAGTCAAACGCGTTTGTCAAATAAGTAAACACCAGGGTTTTTTTTTCAAACACAACACACTCGCAAAATTAACGTTTTTTGGTTCGCATTATTCTCACCAGTACTGTATTTGAGTGGTTTTGATTAGACAAAATATATTTTACAATCAAAGATATTTTGCAATCAAAGTCCATCTACAAAAGATTACATAGAGTATTAAAGCGCATTGAATTCTTCAGTTCTTCTGATCTTCCTGTGAGCTGATTTCACATTTGCATAGTATATTACCCACTATAGCTTGTTTGGATTGAGTAAGTGACGTCACTACAAGGCAACATCAGTTTATTGGCAGACGTGAAATTAATCCCAAATTTATAGAACTTCTCATCAGAATATTGAGAAAATATTTCACAAGTTGTTCATTTAGAACATAAAGTTTAAAATGGCACTGTTCGAGGGGCTTTAAACGTAAAATTCGTTGTGCTAGTCCCCTTTTAAACAAACAATATTCTATACTAGTAGTTTCTGGTGTCATGAGTTCTAGCTAACAAGAAACCTATTTCCCTCCCATATATCTACTGATTCTCATTCCCACCCCTTGTCCCATTGTTCCCATACCACATCTCCATTGATTCTCATTCCCATCCCGGTCACATTGTTCCATTCCATATCTCTATTAATTATCATTCCCACCCGAGTTTGGTGTTGCTTAATACAAATGCTAACACTATAATAATCTGGTCATAGACAGACAGCTATAGACATATACCAGCACTAAAAGCATGCAATACTTTGCACTATTTATGTTGCACGCTTGTAATAGTTTGTACTCTACTGATATGCAGTAATTAATACAAATATGGATTCAATGAAATAGAGAATTGTGCTTGGTGTATATTATATACAATGTTACTGGCCAGATATCAGGAAAGATGTCGAAGCCTCATAGCACACTTGTAGAAGATAAAAGTACATCAGGATGGATCGTATAATTTGATTCAGTAGTTGCCTCAATACCAATGGCATGGGACGGATTGGTTTGACGAAGACCAACGAGCTTGATCAGGTAGATAGGTCAGCGACAGCATCTGGGATACTAACTGTGTCTTTCAAAAGCATTCAAGTACATGCGGTCTCCTTCGGTCAACTCTGATCAACTGTAGAAGTAACTTAAGTACTTCATTGTGGAATTGGACGTGACTGAGCACACAACAGCGCTGAAAACTCATAAAAGAACATTGTCTTCCCCTTGAAATGTCACTAAATTGTTCATGAAATGCAGTCGAGATTCTCGTTGCATCCACATAAGTGCCCAGATACCACACGACCAAACATGACACAGGAACTCCGTCAAGATTAGTTTCGCTGCTCGCCTCGCGGCTCGCAGCAATTATATAATGGATTGGGCAAGAACAGTTTCTTTTGGAAATCGGGAATCGATTTTATGCCAAGATACTGCAAAATATATTGGTTGATATTGGGTTCGTCAAGACGCAAGGGAGTATGGAGACAATAAGAAAAAAGCTGTTTTTTTTTAGTTTTTTTTTTCTTATGGATGAGTTTGGGATTTCAATAAACTGTCATCGGCAAGAAATAATTTTCATCAACGAAAGGAAGATATATAAAACATATGAAAATGAATGATGAAGAGTTATTGACTTGTTATCCATATTGGAAAATGCACAACGGTTCTAATTGGATCGACTGGTCGGTAAAGTTGAAACAAACTTTGTTATGATTATTGCTGTGGCAAGAAAATGATATTGAACTCCGAGACATTTGAATTGCTTTGCTGAATTTGTAGGCTTTATATTCATCACAAATCTCATAGTTTCCCACCATTATATGTCTATATAAATGAACATCAAAAAGTGCAAAACTGGCAATTTATGCCAGAAACCGAGTTGGGGATCACCTTCAAACTCCTTCCACATCCCAGACAGGATTGATTAAACTCTCTTTTCTTGAACCCCCACATCCTGAGATTAATACATATAATGTAAGTTTTGATTTACAGAGCTTTACACATGCACCAATGGTCCTCTAGTATGAACACTATGGACACAAACATTTGGACTTACAGGGCTTATTTCATCGAATGCCAGAGGTCATCTTATACGAACACAACAGAGACATATTTGGACTTACAGGGCTTATTTCATCCCGGGTTCATTTTAGAGAATGCACAATATGGGCCAATGACCCATTGCTAATAAATTTGATGGGTCAATTTGGTTGGTGAAGGGTCCTAAGTAAGTAAGACTGCCAAAATGACAAGAATGCCATTAACCCTTTGACTCCCACGGCACCCGAAACCACCCGTAAAAATCTCGTAACATCAATCTCATGACCAGTTTTTAGTGACAACTAGATAACTCTTCAAATTTTAACTTCAAGTAAACTGACTTACAGGTCCGATTTCTGGGCACTAGTTCAATTTATTTTTCATAGAAATCAAAAATGCGCGTTTTTGACGCAATTTTACACCTCGAAAATGAATGACATTTGACTTGGATTTTCTTCCAAAATACATCCTTGCGAAACAAAACGCCACTTTCTCGGCAAACTTCCATCTCTCTTCTTGATATAGTCATGAATTTTTCCCTCTCTTTTCCTTAACTCGCCGAACAATAGCCATTTCCTTAGGACCACTTTCGCTAACATGTGTTAGTCCTTCTGCACGCCCGAAAAGGATGCCGGGAACATCCGGGAATTTTCGACAGAAAGCCTCCCGCCATTTCCATATTTTAGAATATATAGAGTGTCAAGTCAGTCGGTCCTACAGGCAAAATATTGCACCTGTTGCATTCTTTACAAGTCCAAAGTCGCCAAAAATGCCTTTGTAGGTCCTGGAATTCACCACAGAACAACCAGAGAGACGATTTCACAGTTGAGTCCTCCATTTTGAATTTCGAAACGGCACTGCCGAATTGTCTTCGTCAAAATCGTTTCTCGCTGCTGGGTTCTTTTAAAAGAACGGTCTCTACCACACCAGTCAAGCTTAATGATGCTGTCCTGGGGGACTCTGTGGTGAATAATGGCTATAAACCCTCTAAAAATGCAAACTTGGCCTCTTCTAGTAGTGCACACTACTGGCCCAACGAGCTCCCAAGACGAAAGAAAGCACATGTGAAAACGAGAGCCCACGGCATTCAGAACTGTCAAGATTTCCATGGAAACTCCTTATTTGGAATCGAAATTTCCTATGACGTGATTAGGTCCAGAAAATCAATAAAAAACTCAAAAATCTCTGGGTGTTAAACGGTTAAGGACATTCGCAGTCATTGCTCACTCACATTCTTATTACGCACAATCACACAGGCCCTTGAAACCGGAAATGAAAATGACCAAAAACATTGCTTTCAAAAGATTATCCTTTTTTTTCTCCTTATTTGACACCTAAAATAGATTTATTAACATGTTTTCAATTTTCAACTGCTTTTTGCTTTTAAAAAGCCCCAAAAGGAGAGGTTTTTAAATAATTTTTACAGCAAAATATCTCCGAAACGAAGACAGTGACCCACATTATTTCCTTCTTAACATCTAGGTGCTATAAAGATCTATAGATTATGCCAAAACTAGACGCTCATTGAGCATTTACTCGACGTGTGGGATGATCAGCTGGATCTCTGGGCTATCTCTAGCCCACAGGCTTACAATCCTCTGTTTTTGTCTATATGATATTTTGGCCATTATTTTGTAAACATTGGGCTTTCTGTGGGACGCTCAATCGTATTTTGTATACTGTAGTTAGATTTTCGCTTCAAGAATGGGTTTTAAGAATATTGAACTCCTAATTATACTCAAGATATAAAGATTAGTAGTTGCTTCAGTGCTGTGAGGTGTTTAGGATAAGAGATCTATTTAGTGTGTTTTGGGATCGATATATTTTGAGTGCTCACTCCTAGCAGTCCAGTAATCAATCATTTGGTTTCAGCCGAAAATCAAATACTTTCTCGATTCGGACAATCAAGAGCATTTGATATGTAATAAAATGGCAATCTATCAGTGTTCTGATTTTTTTTCGAATGACATGCTTCTCTCGCTCTTTCCGGTCTTCCTGTGGCCGGGATGGACTGGAACTTATGACTAAGAAAAGCCCATTTTAATACTCAGCATCTGCCACATGCAGTCCACGCCGACTAATAAAAAATGACATTAATATAGGAAAGACTGACATTTTTCCAAACAATTACACCCGTCCACGGAATCGAATGACGTACATTTTGACGGTAACGCGTGAATTAAATAAAACCTTCACAAATACTTTGGATTACCAGTTTTTGATTTATATTTGATCGATTATGTTAACTACAAATAGATTCACTGTCAGGTAAAATTTAACAGAATTTGAAGAACGTTTTCATGTAATTTTGATATGTTCATTTGACACGATTACTTAACGTAATTCTCCTGTCTTTCTCTTCAACATTATCAGTTTTGCTCAGCGTGTAGCTCAAGAACGAAGATGATGACCGCCAATTTTTCTTTCAGTTTTTTAACTCTAATATGAGACTATCTATATGCCAAGTTTCAGAAAATTGACATCAACTCCAATTGCCAGCGGACGTCCTTCAATACCAATTAGTTTACTCCACTAATAGTATTATAACTATACTACTATAATAGTAAATACAATAAAGAATATAGTAATCTCATACACAAAATATATTTTGATGCTTTTTACTACTACTAGGAGGCATCGGTATATTTTAACTCCAAGTAATCACAATATTGTTTGGTTTCGGATTGAATAATTCTACAATAGTTATCAATCTATTGGCATCTCCTAATTGGCTACATAGTTGAAGCACCAATTGGCCAATCAAAGGCTCTGTTAGAAGTGCTCTGAAAATATTTCAATATGGCGCCCAAACAGCATTTGCTGATTCCCGAAAATTAACAAGTTGAAGGCTGATAAACCTTTAAAGAAGCTGAAATAATTAATATTGGATCTATCGTCAGACATTTTGTCCTAGTGGAGATCGTAATTAATCAAATTTAACTTGGCCTAAATGTCGAAAACTATAATGGGCCCAGAATCCCCTGTCTTCACAAAACAATGGGACATTTTGAAGATCAATACGTTTTTAGCACATGGTGTAGCCCAAAAATGAACCCTACACTACGAACACATACAATTGGACTTACGGGGCTTATTTCATCCCACGCCAGAGGTCCTCTAGTACGAACACTACAGACACATAAGTTTGGACTTACGGGGCTTATTTCATCCCACGCCAGAGGTCCTCTAGTATGAATACGGTAGTTCATTTTCGGACCACGCCATTTGCTAAAAAAACGCATCAATCTTCAAAATATCCCATTGTTTTGTGAAGACAGGGGTCTCTGGGCCCATTGAAGTTTTCAACATATAGGCCAAGTTAAATTTGATTATTTACGATCTCCACTAGGACAAAATGTCTGACGACAGATCCAGTATTAATTATTTCAGCTTTTTTAAAGGATTACCAGCATTCAACTTGTTAATTTTCGGGGATCAGCAAACGCTGTTTGGGCGTCATATTGAAATATTGAAAGTTCCAGCACTCACAAAGAGATCTGTTACTGGTTGTAATACAAGTTTTAGAGGCCTCATTCACCAGTAACTTTATAGGCTCTAATCAAGCAAGCCGGCCTCAATGCTGGGAGTTCAGGCCACCAGGAATGTGCCCTACTCTTAGTCGAACAGTGGTGTGCGTTCTTTTACGTCCCTCCGGTGCAATGTAATTGAGTGTGGAGAGACGGGACCGGCATTTTACCTGGTCATCCGAGCCACGCGAAGGTATAACCATTTGTAGCTGTAATTACAAAGGCAGCACCTTTATTATTGAGTATTGAAGGACAATCGCTGGCAATTGAAGTTTATGTCAATTTCCTAAAACTTGGAATACAGATACTCTATCATATTAGAGTTAAAAAACTGAAATAAAAAATGGCAGTCATCGTCTTCGTTTTTGAGCTACACACTGAGCAAAACTGATAATTTTGAAGAGAAAGACAGGCAAATTATGATAAGTAATCGTGTCAAATGAACACATCAAAATTACATGAAAACCTTCTTCAAATTCTATTAAATTTTACCTGAAATTGAATCTATTTGTAGTTAACATAATCGATTAAATATAAATCAAAAACTGGTAATCCAAAGTATTTGTGAAGGTTTTATTTCACGCGTTACCGTCAAAATGTGCGTCATTCGAATCCGTGGAGGGGTGTAATTGTTTGGAAAAAATTAATGTCATTTTTTTGATTTTAACATAATCTGTAGATCTTTATAGCACCTAGATTTTAAGAAGGAAATAATGTGGGCCACTTTCTTGGTTTCAGAGATATTTTGACATAAACAAAATTAAAAACCTCTTGTTTTTGCGCTTTTCAAAATCGAAAACATGTCATATAAGATGTCAAATAAGGAAAAAATGGATATTTTGAAAAAAATGTTTTTGGTCATTTTGACCACAAGCAATGACCGCAAACGTCCTTAATGGCATTCTTGTCATTTTTGCAGTCTCACTTACTTATGACCCATCAACAACCAAATTGACTCTTCAAATTTATTACCAATGGGTCAATTGGCCCATATTGTGCATTCTCTAAAATGAACTCTGAAATTTCATCCCATGCCAGCAGTCCTCTAGTGCTAACATATTTACCCACTCCTCCCTCATCCAGTGTAGATAAATGGCAGGACTTTATTTATAAACAATGGATGGTCTATTAACAGAGCTGGGTTCGAACTCAGGATCCCAGACGCCCTCCAACTATAAAATCCCAAGTTTAACCAACTCTGCAACCAAGTCACACAAAATTACACATATGCAAAAATAAATAGTTGAATGTGTAAATATGGAAATCTTCCATATAGAATATATTTCGCTAATCTTTAGATCAGCGAATTTTTGCAAATTTGTAGATTGGCTCTTTGCAAAATCAGGTCACAAAATAGATTTTTGGGATCCTATAATTAATCTCCTTTCTCAACTTCACTGGCCCATAAAACCTCTGTAATAATAATAATAATGATAATGATAATAATCAATTTATTTAAGAAAACCAGCAATAGGATGCGACGTTTTGTTGTCATCATGACAACATTATCAAGCAAGTGAGTTAAAACTAACAGAATAGGAATATAAAGTACAATTGAACAATAGTAAAGTAAACAGTGTGTAGCAAAGTGTCATGA
>JAUJYZ010000707.1:12500-121059 GCA_033675265.1 Actinostola sp. cb2023
ATAGTAATAGTAATAGTCCTCGTAATAGTAATAGTAATAGTCCTCGTAATAGTAATAGTAATAGTCCTCGTAATAGTAATAGTAATAGTCCTCGTAATAGTAATAGTCCTAGTCCTCGTAATAGTAATAGTCCTAGTCCTCGTAATAGTAATAGTAATAGTCCTCGTAATAGTAATAGTAATAGTCCTCGTAATAGTAATAGTCCTCGTAATAGTAATAGTCCTCGTAATAGTAATAGTAATAGTCCTCGTAATAGTAATAGTAATAGTCCTCGAAATAGTAATAGTCCTCGAAATAGTAATAGTCCTCGAAATAGTAATAGTCCTCGAAATAGTAATAGTCCTCGAAATAGTAATAGTCCTCGAAATAGTAATAGTCCTCGAAATAGTAATAGTCCTCGAAATAGTAATAGTCCTCGAAATAGTAATAGTCCTCGAAATAGTAATAGTCCTCGAAATAGTAATAGTCCTCGAAATAGTAATAGTCCTCGAAATAGTAATAGTCCTCGAAATAGTAAATAGTCCTCGAAATAGTAATAGTCCTCGAAATAGTAATAGTAATAGTCCTCGAAATAGTAATAGTAATAGTCCTCGAAATAGTAATAGTAATAGTCCTCGAAATAGTAATAGTAATAGTCCTCGAAATAGTAATAGTAATAGTCCTCGAAATAGTAATAGTAATAGTCCTCGAAATAGTAATAGTAATAGTCCTCGAAATAGTAATAGTAATAGTCCTCGAAATAGTAATAGTAATAGTCCTCGAAATAGTAATAGTAATAGTCCTCGAAATAGTAATAGTAATAGTCCTCGAAATAGTAATAGTAATAGTCCTCGAAATAGTAATAGTAATCGTCCTCGAAATAGTAATAGTAATCGTCCTCGAAATAGTAATAGTAATCGTCCTCGAAATAGTAATAGTAATCGTCCTCGAAATAGTAATAGTAATCGTCCTCGAAATAGTAATAGTAATCGTCCTCGAAATAGTAATAGTAATCGTCCTCGAAATAGTAATAGTAATCGTCCTCGAAATAGTAATAGTAATCGTCCTCGAAATAGTAATAGTAATCGTCCTCGTAATCGTCCTCGTAATCGTCCTCGTAATCGTAATCGTAATCGTAATCGTAATCGTAATCGTAATCGTAATCGTAATCGTAATCGTAATCGTAATCGTCCTCGTAATCGTAATCGTAATCGTAATCGTAATCGTCCTCGTAATCGTCCTCGTAATCGTCCTCGTAATCGTCCTCGTAATCGTCCTCGTCCTCGTCCTCGTCCTCGTCCTCGTCCTCGTAATCGTCCTCGTCCTCGTCCTCGTAATCGTAATCGTAATCGTAATCGTAATCGTAATCGTAATCGTAATCGTAATCGTAATCGTAATCGTAATCGTAATCGTAATCGTAATCGTAATCGTAATCGTAATCGTAATCGTAATCGTAATCGTAATCGTAATCGTAATCGTAATCGTAATCGTAATCGTAATCGTAATCGTAATCGTAATCGTAATCGTAATCGTAATCGTAATAGTAATCGTAATCGTAATCGTAATAGTAATAGTAATAGTAATAGTAATAGTAATAGTAATAGTAATAATAATAATAATAATAATTGCGACCAGTGAGCGAGCCCCAGCGAGCGAACTGGGAGCAACACTAATCTTTGGTTGGGCCTCCTGTGTTTCAGATGCCAGCTCGATTCTCGATTTGTGTTTTTCAGTGTGGCGGAAAGATGTTTTTCACGTGACTTTTGCCCTGACGTCATATATCGTACGTTCCCGTCGTTCATTTGCGCATTTGTGATTCATGATCTCGTGTTTAGAGTGGATTCGAAGCCTTTTTGCTTGTACTTTATATCCGATTCTTTGGTGGAATTATGTAAAGATCTTCATTTATTGTTGGCGATCGCTTCAGTTAGCAACATATCGAGGGGAAGGCAATGTTATTTTATTAGTCTTTCAGCTCTGTTGTGTGCTAAGTCGCTGCACTGATTGCCACTGTGGACAACATAAGTAGTCGATCGAATCCTAGTACCGTATAAATTCTAGCTCTTGAAAATCAAGTCATCCCATGCCAGATGCAGAGACATTGTCACTGAATTATCTGCCTAACAGCTCGTTCGTTTATTGTGCCGCCAACCGTACCAAACTTTATTCTAAATTGAAGATATAGGTGTTCATAAGAGACTGTTCATAAGTGTAGCAAAATGAATACTGAAAAAACGATAAAGTACGTACATTGATAAAGAAAAAAGTGTATGTTGATTTTTATTGGTTTGTCGTCGTCGTCGTCATCATCATAATCATAATCATAATAATAATAATAATAATAAGGCCTTTATATGCTTTGTAGCATTTGATATGCTTGGGCTCATTAAGAACTGCCGTTGAAAGATTTGCGCAAAGCAATTCCAATGTCTCTCAGTTCAAGATCATTTTCTTACCACAACGACAATCATAAAAACGTTTGTGTGTATTTTACCAACCATTCGATCCAATGCATTTCCTGTTGTGGCCATAACAGCCAGTCATTATTTGCCAGAAAGTTCAATCATTATATATTGTTATTGTCTTTCGAAGTGCATCAAGGCCGGAACCATTTCCCAATCACCTAGATGCCCAATAATATATCAAAAATATAGATTGATTCCATAAGTCGCTGTTTTCACTCATTTACCCTGGAGGTCGCTCACCTAGCAGCCTCCTGAAACAGATGTGTGTTCAGGCTTCCGTTTTACTATGCCGGTCACTAAGTGTCTGCTCAGATGAACCATAAATTCCTTTCCAATTGTTTTACGCACCATTAAACTAGCCAATGAAATCACTCGTATTATCGGCTCAACTCAGTTCACACGGACGAGTTATTTTTAGAGATATCGTGTTGCAAACTTCTAGCTTGTTCAAAATTCATAATCTGATGAATGATGATATTTTAAACCCGTTTAAATGACCACAAATAATAATAGTACTCCAAACAAAATCATCAACAAGGACTTATTCTTTATTTGTGCGTAGAGTGCGAGTCAAATCAGAGGAAAATATTAGGATGAAAGTTAATTTACTGGCATGTACTGACTCTCTTGTCCCATACTTTGGATAGTAGAATCAACATTCAAGAATAGTTTGAATACGGTAACTCTTTGTTTGTCTGCAGAAGTTGCTTTGCTAGAGTATATTTATAAATGACCAGAATCGTTTGTACCGTTGTCGTAGATCAGTTTCAATGCTTGATATATCAGTAATGACTTTCCATAACCAGTCGGAAGGTTGACGATACGTCCCTTTTCTCAAAATAAATTGCTTGCATTTACTTTTGCTGGAGGATATTCAAGTGTTAAATTTTGAAAACATCACATCGCTAGCTTGAAAGCACTCTTCAAGCTCCAGTACGAACTGTTCACGTGATGTTTGTTCGCGGAAGTCCGTAGAGGTCAAACTCCGCACTACCACAGATTAAGAGGTTCGTTCTGATTGGCTAATCCACTGAAAAGAATGTATGGTTCACCTGAGCAGACGCTTAGTGACCGGGATAGTAAAACGGAAGCCTGAACACATGTCTGCTTTAGGAGGCTATTCACCTAGCAACTTATCACACTTTTACTATTTTTCTGTGCAAACGAAAACGGAAGTGACATTCCAGACTTGTAGATTTCAGCGAAAAGTCTGTTGCCATCCCAAAATTCTGAATAAATATTTAAAAATATTATGTGAATGTATAAGACTGGGTTATTTTCCTATGAGCAATGTATATGTGTGAATACAGAGAATGACTGGACGTTTGAGAAAAAAGCTTTACAAATTGCCTATTACAATAAAGAGCAGGGGACTGTGACCGAGTTTATTAGAATTAATGTATTTACGAAATTAAGTTTATGACATGAAACAACATGTTGTCATATGTGCAAAGTTTGATGTGATTTGAGTGAATTCTGTCGGAATTATAAACTTTTGAAATTTGAAATTTTACAGTGAATGTATGGTTTGGGTAGACAACGCAAAAAAATACAGAGTTCGTATGGGAAAATGTACATCTTTGATGCCTTCTAGCATCGTCAACATTAAGCCAAAGTTCACCAAACTTTCCAGATTAGCTAAGTTTGATCTGCTCTGTCAGATTTTTGCTAGTTTCTTATTGAATTACTTTTACGGACTTGGTCCCAGTCCCCTGCTCTTTTTTGTAATGGCCAATATGTTCGAGAACAATGACACTGACATATGCTACTTCAACCAAGGAGTCTGACCATTCTAATGTGGTAAATCACAGGACACAAAGAAAGACAAAAATAAAGCAGTTTGTTTTCCTCCAGCTGTCGAACAAAGTCCAAACCAAACTTAGAGTTGCAGTATCAGTTGGTGTGTATAGCCCGACTTTTCGACGGGCCCATCTTTGAAGAGTTCACAACGGAAGTAGTTTAGAGCAATAAGAGCTGTTCTGTGATTGGTCAAAATGTTTCGAAATCTCTAAAGAGCGACGTGATTGGAGGTCGCCGTATAGTGGCGATCAGACAGACTTATGGAATCAGTCTAATCAAAAATAATGTTGGTTCATAATTCAATATGTAAATGGCGGCTCTGGATCACCCCCAGGAGTGAGGCAAAGCCAAGCAACCTGGCAGGTGGTGCACAACCCCTATTTACTCCTTCTTCTAACAGTCAATACAATGTAAGAGAGAAAGAATACAAGCACTAATCCCAACTACAGTACCGGTCAGAATAAAGCAAACAACACACACGAAATGCAAACGCAAGAAAAGGTCAAAAAGGTATTGTTTTCTTTGGTAAAGTGAAACAGAAGAACATCTCATGCACAGCAAACATAATAAAGACTGTAAACCAAAACCAAGTTTATCGGACCGTATATTAAAGGGGCAGTGTCAAGCCCCACGCATGCGCATTAAAATCAAAACAATAACACTCGGTTGAGACTCTACCTTGCCCGGTAGTGAGTTACAAAACCCCCCTAAAACCGTTCTAATCGCTAAATAAATGACCTACAGGACTCATGTAGATACTAATCTTTATTTAGAAAGCAATTTTAGAACTTCAATATATCAAAAGGACTGAATTCAAGAAGTGAATTCACGGCGATATCATTTTCCAACGGCCGATCAAATAAAACACAGGAAGCCCAACACATAAGTAGATGGTGGGAAGCTCGCCGGGTTTACAAGTAGTTCTACGTGAGTTTTTCTCTTCAAAAGTCATGAACAGTACTGCACCTACGATTGATGATCAAGATTCCTTCGCAATCGACCAGAATTGCCAGTTTACAATTCGGTTTTCTTCACTCGAGGATGATGGCGACCTGCCTCTCAACGGCTGTTCGACACTTTTTTCAACGGCTTCAAAGTCAGTTCTAAGATGAAATAATCCCCACTAGGAATTGTTGAAAATGAAGAACATGCTTTGAATTATTACTAGTGATCCATTATACGCTTGAACAAACATGATTAAGGTCGATGGAAACGGATTCAAAACATCGAAAATAATGAAAGTCCACAGTGGACTTTTATTATTTTTCGCTTCTTCGTACCCAGGCTTGCGCGGTCATATGGCTTGACACTGCCCCTTTAAGGATAGTGCCTGCTAATGTCAGAGCGCACATTGTTCTGCGCATGTCGTGACGTAAACTTGCACAGGAGTCCCATTCTGTGTTTTCCGGAAAACTTACAATATTGCAGTAAAATCGAGTCAAATTCACTGGAGAAAGAATGAATACAAGTAAATTTTCTATAAATAATCAACGATACATATAGATTCCCTAAAAGGTCTTGCTAAGTTTCAGAACACAATTTTGGATCAATCGGACAGTGACAAGAAAACTCAAGAGTGACAAAAATTATATTCCATTTTCGGAAATACATATCGAAAATTAATCTACCTGATATGCAGAACATTTCATAATACAATGATAATCAAAACTATATGTCAAAGAAAGCCATGAATGTCTTCAAAGTTTGATGACTTGCAAAATGTTGAGATGACACGAGTCGATAATATATAAGCTTTAAACAGCCCACAAGACAAAACTAACAAGCAAATAAATAAATTATATTTTTGTTCATTTAAGGTAAAGGAAAAAAAGGACCTTGTTTTAACGTCTGTAGTTCCTTTTGCCGGAGGCTAATCTTCCAGGAAGCTGACAGTGCGCTCAATTTACCTCCCTATTTCCATCAGTGCTCCGTTACATGGGTTTTACTTAGCATTTTACTTACCGGCAGAGCAGTTCACAAAAAGGTGCAATGAATATGATTATATAATGTCGAAAAAGGAAAGTTCTTAATCATATTTCGAAATGGAACAATGTAAACCCTTCTTAGGTAAAGGATTCAAGAGGGAAAAAACTACATACATCAAACCCTGAAGAAGACGGACCAAGTCCGCCGAAACGTCGGTGACTATGTCAACAACATTGCAGAACAACTCCCAAGAAACCCAAAACATAGAAGAAAGTTATTTTTCAACAGAGTTTTGAAGCCAAACACTTGCACGTTTATTCGGGATCATTTTGACAAATAATTTCAGGTTTTCCTTCGTATTATCGACTAATGATTGACGTGAAGTGAAGATAAACATCTTATAAAGCTCTCTAAATCAGGAAAATAGCCAATATTTCTTGAAAAAGTTTGTAAAAACTTCCAAAAACACGCTTTGTGAACCGCAAGATCAACGATGATAATCGAGGAGGGCTAGGGAAAATATTGAGACTTCCGAATTGCCAGACTAGTCATAGTTGACACTACAGCTGGCCCCGTTCTTTAAAAACTGACTGGGAACTATATATAACTTAATCTGAAAAGTTAACCAGATTACATTTGGTTGTAAATACGTGTTATATTTCTGTTCATCACTGAAGGTCAGGTTTTTCATCAATATTCTAATTCAATCTCTTAAAAAAATCTATATTTATATTGTTACTCAGCTAGATTAGTAAAAAAAGAAAAAAACGTTTGGTAATAAAATTATTGTTGTAGTTGAAAAAGAATACAGTACAGTCAGCAAGATTTTCACACACCAAATCGACATATCTTCACGACTTCCGATATTTCGTCAGAATGCCGATATATCGTTTACGCAAAATACCGGTTAGACAATGTTCAACCGAAATATCGTTTGGAGCTACTGATATATTGTGTGGGCGATTTAATCGACCCATATTTTTTCTTACTGACCAAGTTTCTATGGAAATCAGGAGCGTGTTTGTTTATATATTGATCTATGATTTGAATTACTTTACTTTGTGATCTCTGAATTCTGCTCACAATTCTTGATATTTTAAAACAATGTTTACTGTGAGGTGAATGACGATCTGATACGATCATTATTTAACGGCAGTCTTGTTGTTTTGTGCCGTTCAGGAAAATAGATTTGCCGCTAGAATTCTGTTCTTTTGATTTCTCAACACTGATGTTCTAAAATTGCTTTCAAAATAAATATTAGGTCGCTTTACTATTCATTTCTATCCACCAAAGGGACGATCGATGTCCCGATGAAACGTCTTTCCCACCAACGTTTGGCATTTATATCAGTTCTAAAATCTAAGGTTCATTAGCGTTCTCGTGAGAATGTTATGTTTGAGACACTTGATTGACACATGATGTGTGAGCACGTGAAAATCTACAACTTTTTACCAACCTGCAGCAAATCATGATTTACTGTCTGAAAAAAGCGTCAGCACCCATTAATTTGCCTGTTTAACATCTAACCAAATGGTCATCGATTCGAATGCCGACATTAAAAGCTTTTTAAAAACAACAAAGATCCATCTAGAGAAAAAACTTACCGGTAATGTGCACTTTAATGTGTAGATTACAAACGATATTTCGGTTGCCCAAAAATATCAGTTACGAACAGTCAAACGAAATATCGGTTGGAGGTAACCGAAATATTGTTTGGGAAAAGCGAAATATCGGTTCCAGTCAACCGAAATCGGAGGAATTTAGATGCCGATATTTCGTTTCAGCCGATATATCGCTACCGATATATTGCCAAACTAGCATGAAAAATTTCTGACTGTACTGTATCTTATATGAAAATCATTGATTGATTACAAACGAGTACAACAAATTAAAATCTTTATATTTTAGCTAAAGAATTACATTAGGGAACTATTTCAGAAAATAGTGCAAAACACTTGGCATCACAGCGTGACTAAACCTGTTTGTTCAGTCGATAGATCGTTAGATCTTTATATCGGCATTTCGCTAATTATGCAATGAGAACTAAAGGATTAAAGTACTGTAATCTAAGTGTAGTTTCGCCTTTGTTACACAGTCTTTAGTTTACGTTACATACAGGCTGAATGAAGGCTGAGTGAACTCAATCCAATGGTGAACAAATTGTGTTGGACGATGAGACATTCATGTTCATACACATGTTGTATATTGGTTATTGTTAAATTAAATCAAGAAAACCAAAATAATTCTAAGTCAGATATATTGTGTCTCTCAAAAAAAGTACTAAAGATGAGTAAGACCATTTTATAGTCTAGTGTGTCTTCTTTTTGAACGTGAAGGTGGCAAACTACAAATACAGTGACAGCCAACTTGACATATATTTGTAATTACTGAAAATTAAGATTAGAATCGTAATAGTTTTGGAAACACATAGAATAACAAAATTCAATATGAGAAAAACACGATGTTTCGGAGTCATCGTGATGCCATTGTCAAGTGAATGTGTTAAAATTACAGAGTTTAACAAATACATTTACATAAGTGGCTAGTTAAACAGTTTGGCCGTTAGGGAGTCAGATTGAACGTTAAGGTAGTAGAACTGGCTAAAATGTAAAAATATACTTCTATTTTTTAACCGATTTATAGTTGATTCTGAAGAAACTGAGCGCAATGTACCATGTTATATCAACTAATTTCCTTTGGAAACATAATAAAATAGCACTGAACTTTGTATCTATGGTAGCCATTTTAATTTTCTACAAACGAAATTTGATAGTATTTTAATCCAATATGATTCTGGTGAGCATTCCTGTTGTTTGTCCATTTGAATCTATTGCCCGAACTTTCAACTGTCCAGCCACGACTCTGTAGTTCTTCGTTTCTAAAACGCAAACGGGATGAGATTCCAACACCATGTACTGCATGTCCTTTTTGAGGATTTCCTCTTGAAGTCATTTCTCAGACGATTTATTTACGAAGATATCGAATCGCATATGGCCCCGACTGACCCACCACATGTGGTTTCGTGTATCATTGCCAAACTGCGCATGTGCCATGCCGTTGCTATGGAATACGTCATTTGTCTGTGATCATGCCGTCTTCGCATGAAAGCACCTCGTATACGATACTTTTCCAAGATTTTCCGCTAGTTTCTCGTGATCCCATCGATTGAAACTCGTCTGTACAGCGTTATCAAACAAAATGGCGGCGGCTACAGCAGTTATAACGATATAAATAGCGAAATTTCAGTATTATGCAACTCTTTCTGTGGTATAATAGTTTGTCTTCAACATATGAATATGAAACTTGGCACAATTGTAATATGGACTTCAGGGACTTCATGATAGCCAGCCCGGATCGAGATAATTATTATTATTATTATAATATCTTGCAAATTTGAAGACCTTCTGAAAAGACAATATCATAAAAAGTAATTTGTAGCTAAGCAAATAATGTTTTCCCTACGGCCTGGCTATATTTTGTCAGTTATGATGACTTATATTTGTGTACTTAGTTTGGGGTTTTCAATGTGATGAGAAACGAAGATATTACAGATTTACTAATTTTAAAGCACTGGGTTCCCTGTGTTGTTTTGGCACCTTAGGCGAGAAATTTATCACCTTGGTTATGATTATTGGAACATAAATTTATTATATTTCTATGATTTCACCTTTTGGGGAAATAGAATGCAATACAATTGTAATTTATGTTCTTCAAATAACATGCATTTTAGCCAGTTCTCGTACCTTAAAGGGAGACTAGCACAAAAAATACTAAGGAAAATGTGACTGCTTATTGTAATTAAGCAACAACAACCATCCCTTAACATTCCATCGACTCTTCAAGGGCCAAACTGTTTACCTAAGCACTTATGTAAATGTTTTCGTTGAACTCTTTATCAGTTTAAACTCTGTAATTTTAATTCATTCACTTGACAATGGTGTCACGGTGACTCATATTATTATATTATATACTCATATTATTGTATTGTATTGTACTGCAAAACTTCGTGTTTTTCTCATATTCAATTTTTTTCATTAAGATCACACAACAGAAAAATTATGTTTCAAGAATAATGAACAGCAGAACAGAAGGTAATAAAAGTTTGCACCTCGGACATTTCTTCACTGGTCATTTTATTATATACATGTAGATGGAGGTCCTACTGGAAAGTTAAACTTTAGCCATGAGTTCATAAAAGATTGTACTTGCAGTATCAGCCTAGAAGTTTGTTAACATGCCTGAACTGATTTTGCGTGCACTCCTTCAGCAGCCCCCACACATATGAATGGAGCCCATCTTTGCTGTAAAATGGAGCCCATCTGTACGCATGGTATTTCTTTTGTTATAGAGTTGTTATCGCGCAATACTCCAGTTTCTCGTTGTTTGGAGATGACCGCTGTCCTTGACAAAAGACGCATTTGTACAGGCTTAGCCTCGATTCAGAAACCAGTCTGTGCAACTCAAAAATGCTTTTATTGTTTCATGTCAACATTTTTTCGTGTTCTTGTTGGTATTTGTGAATAATTTACACTGACTCGAGGCTAACCCTGTACAAATGCGTCTGATGTCAATAAGTACAAAGGTTTTACACGGGATCTGTGAACGCAAAAAGGGACTATTGACCATGAATTTGATTTAAACCGGCCTTTCAAGATGGTTTGGCTCTTTTTCAAAATATGTTTTCTTACTTCACATTTGATGATACAATTTTAAATGTTTGAGGAAATAAACGTTTTATCTACGAGAAGCATTATATTCAAAGTGTCACACAACGCTTTTGACATCAGCTGTTACGCTTTTACATCTACAAGGAAACCTCTACTTTAATGTATAGTAAGTTTTCAAATACTGTTATAAACGCTTTTGTAAATTAAGTTTTTGATCTACTCTAGAAACTGGGATTGTTAAAAGAGATTCGTGATCATCTCTAGACATAAGCAGTTTCTTTTGGAAAAACAAATTAATGGATGTGTGCAAAAGTCAGTCAAGCAAAGTTGAGTGTAGTTGCTGTGTAGTCTGAGTGTAGTTGGAGTGTAAACACACACACTACACTCACACTCAACACAAAGAACAGATAACATACTTCTAAGCACTACTTTATGCTTGGAATTACAGAGTTTTTCACGCTAGAGGTCCTCCAGTACAAACACTACGGACTGGACACGTACACTTACAGAGATTTTCACACACGCCAGAGGCCCTCTAGTACAAACACCACAGACACATACGCTTGGACTTACGGAGATTTTCACTCACGCCAGAGGTCCGCTAGTACGAACACTAGACACATACGCTTGGACTTACGGAGATTTTCACTCACGCCAGAGGTCCGCTAGTACGAACATGTACAGTACTGCTTAGAAGCATGTTAACATTGTTTTGTGTTGAGTCTCCTTGGAGTCCAACTGTAGTCTGTGTGGATTGGGAGTGCATTCTGAGTGTAATCCGAGTGTAGCTTCGCCTTTGTTATACAGTCTTTTGCTTACGTCACATGCAGGCTGAGTGAAGTGCAACTGAATCCAATGGTGAACAAATTGTGTTGCACGATGAAACAATCATGTTCATACACATGTTGTATATTGGTTATTGTTAAATTAAATCAAGAAAACCAAAATAATTCTAAGTCAGATATATTGCATCTCTCCAAAAAATTACTAAATGATTATGACCATTTTATAGTCTAGTGCCGAGTGTCTTCTTTTTGAACGTCTAGCTCGTAAACAAATACAGTGACAACCAACTTATTAAGATTAGAACCGTAATAGTTTTGGAAACACATAGAATAACGAAATTCAATATGAGAAAAACACGATGTTTCGGAGTCATCGTGATGCCATTGTCAAGTGAATGTGTTAAACTTACAGAGTTTTAACAAATACATTTACATAAGTGCTAATTAAACAGTTTGGCCCTTAGGGAGTCAGATTGAACATTAAAGGGAGAAATTAAGGTGACTCCGTTATAATTCTCAGCGCACTCGTCTATGACAAACTTTGGGTCATAACTTCCTCTACTTTTATGCAATTGCCATAAAACATTGGCAACTATTAGAGCTATCATTCACCTATAATACAATATAATTCGATTGCACTGCAGAACATTTAAAAAAATAATATTAGAACTTGAGTAAAGTCAATGTTTTGGATAAAATTGGATCTTGCGAAAAATCTGTCCGTTTTTTTTGGATGAAAGTTTTGGAATCACTTTAGATTGACATCATTCATAACCTGAGCAAGTTTTAGCAAAATCGTTGGAGCTAAAGCACGGCCGCATAAAAACAACCAAAATTAAGCACGGAAATTAGCTCCAACGATTGCTTTCGCTCCAACGATTTTGCTAAAACTTGGTCAGGTTATGAATGATGTCAATATAAAGTGATTCCAAAACTTTCATCCAAAACAAACGGACAGATTTTTCGCAATATCCAATTTTATCCAAAATATTAAGTTTACTTAAGTTCTAATATTATTTAAAAAAATGTTCTGCAGTGCAATCGAATTATATTGTATTATAGGTTAATGAAAGCTCTAATAGTTGCCAATGTTCTATGGCAATTGCATAAAAGCACAGGAAGTTATGACCCAAAGTTTGTCATAGACGAGTGCGCCAAGAATTATAACGGAGTCACCTTAAGCAACAACAACCATCCCTTAACATTCCATTGGACTCCTTAAGGGCCAAACTGTTTACCTAAGCACTTATATAAATGTTTTCGTTGAACTCTTTATAAGTTTAAACTCTGTAATTGTAACTCATTCACTTGACAATAGTGCCACGGCGACTCATATTATTATATTATATACTCATATTATTGTATTGTATTGTACTCCAAAACTTCGTGTTTTTCTCATATTCAATTTTCTTCATTAAGATCACACAACAGAAAAATTATCTTTCAAGAATAAAGAACAACAGAACAGACAGAAGGTAATGAAAGTTTGCGCCTCGCACATTTCTTCACTGCTCATTTTAATATATAGATGGAGGTCCTATTGGAGAGTTAAACTTCCGCCATGAGTTCATAATAGATTGTACTTGCAGTACCAGCCTAGAAGTTTGTTAACATGCCTGAACTGATTTTTCGTGCACTCCTTCAGCAGCCCCCACACATATGAATGGAGCCCATCTTTGCTGTAAAATGGAGCCCATCTGTACGCATGGTATTTCTTTTGTTATAGATTTGTTATCGCGCAATACTCCAGTTTCGCGTTGTTTGGAGATGACCGCTGTCCTTGACAAAAGACGCATTTGTACAGGCTTAGCCTCGATTCAGAAACCAGTCCGTGCAATTCAAAAATGTTTCTATTGTTGCATGTCAACATTTTTTTCGTGTTCTTCTTGGTATTTGTGAATAATTTACACTGACTCAAGGCTAACCCTGTACAAATGCGTCTGATGTCAATAAGTACAAAGGTTTTACACGGGATCTGTGAATGCGAAAAGGAACTATTGACCATGAATTTGATTTAAACCGGCCTTTCAAGATGGTTTGGCTCTTTTTCAAAATATGTTTTCTTACTTCACATTTGATGATACAATTTTAAATGTTTGAGGAAATAAACGTTTTATCTACGAGAAGCATTATATTCAGAGTGTCACACAACGCTTTTGACATCAGCTGTTACGCTTTTACATCCACAAGGAAACCTCTACTTTAATGTATAGTAAGTTTTCAAATACTGTTATAAAAGCTTTTGTAAATTAAGTTTTTGATCTACTCTAGAAACTGGGATTGTTAAAAGAGATTCGTGATCATCTCTAGACATAAGCAGTTTCTTTTGGAAAAACAAATTAATGGATGTGTGCAAAAGTCAGTCAAGCAAAGTTGAGTGTAGTTGCTGTGTAGTCTGAGTGTAGTTGGAGTGTAAACACACACACTACACTCACACTCAACACAAAGAACAGATAACATACTTCTAAGCACTACTTTATGCTTGGAATTACAGAGTTTTTCACGCTAGAGGTCCTCCAGTACAAACACTACGGACTGGACACGTACACTTACAGAGATTTTCACACACGCCAGAGGCCCTCTAGTACAAACACCACAGACACATACGCTTGGACTTACGGAGATTTTCACTCACGCCAGAGGTCCGCTAGTACGAACACTAGACACATATGCTTGGACTTGCGGAGATTTTCACTCACGCCAGAGGTCCGCTAGTACGAACATGTACAGTACTGCTTAGAAGCATGTTAACATTGTTTTGTGTTGAGTCTCCTTGGAGTCCAACTGTAGTCTGTGTGGATTGGGAGTGCATTCTGAGTGTAATCCGAGTGTAGCTTCGCCTTTGTTATACAGTCTTTTGCTTACGTCACATGCAGGCTGAGTGAAGTGCAACTGAATCCAATGGTGAACAAATTGTGTTGCACGATGAAACAATCATGTTCATACACATGTTGTATATTGGTTATTGTTAAATTAAATCAAGAAAACCAAAATAATTCTAAGTCAGATATATTGCATCTCTCCAAAAAATTACTAAATGATTATGACCATTTTATAGTCTAGTGCCGAGTGTCTTCTTTTTGAACGTCTAGCTCGTAAACAAATACAGTGACAACCAACTTATTAAGATTAGAACCGTAATAGTTTTGGAAACACATAGAATAACGAAATTCAATATGAGAAAAACACGATGTTTCGGAGTCATCGTGATGCCATTGTCAAGTGAATGTGTTAAACTTACAGAGTTTTAACAAATACATTTACATAAGTGCTAATTAAACAGTTTGGCCCTTAGGGAGTCAGATTGAACATTAAAGGGAGAAATTAAGGTGACTCCGTTATAATTCTCAGCGCACTCGTCTATGACAAACTTTGGGTCATAACTTCCTCTACTTTTATGCAATTGCCATAAAACATTGGCAACTATTAGAGCTATCATTCACCTATAATACAATATAATTCGATTGCACTGCAGAACATTTAAAAAAATAATATTAGAACTTGAGTAAAGTCAATGTTTTTGGATAAAATTGGATCTTGCGAAAAATCTGTCCGTTTTTTTTTGGATGAAAGTTTTGGAATCACTTTAGATTGACATCATTCATAACCTGAGCAAGTTTTAGCAAAATCGTTGGAGCTAAAGCACGGCCGCATAAAAACAACCAAAATTAAGCACGGAAATTAGCTCCAACGATTGCTTTCGCTCCAACGATTTTGCTAAAACTTGGTCAGGTTATGAATGATGTCAATATAAAGTGATTCCAAAACTTTCATCCAAAACAAACGGACAGATTTTTCGCAATATCCAATTTTATCCAAAATATTAAGTTTACTTAAGTTCTAATATTATTTAAAAAAATGTTCTGCAGTGCAATCGAATTATATTGTATTATAGGTTAATGAAAGCTCTAATAGTTGCCAATGTTCTATGGCAATTGCATAAAAGCACAGGAAGTTATGACCCAAAGTTTGTCATAGACGAGTGCGCCAAGAATTATAACGGAGTCACCTTAAGCAACAACAACCATCCCTTAACATTCCATTGGACTCCTTAAGGGCCAAACTGTTTACCTAAGCACTTATATAAATGTTTTCGTTGAACTCTTTATAAGTTTAAACTCTGTAATTGTAACTCATTCACTTGACAATAGTGCCACGGCGACTCATATTATTATATTATATACTCATATTATTGTATTGTATTGTACTCCAAAACTTCGTGTTTTTCTCATATTCAATTTTCTTCATTAAGATCACACAACAGAAAAATTATCTTTCAAGAATAAAGAACAACAGAACAGACAGAAGGTAATGAAAGTTTGCGCCTCGCACATTTCTTCACTGCTCATTTTAATATATAGATGGAGGTCCTATTGGAGAGTTAAACTTCCGCCATGAGTTCATAATAGATTGTACTTGCAGTACCAGCCTAGAAGTTTGTTAACATGCCTGAACTGATTTTTCGTGCACTCCTTCAGCAGCCCCCACACATATGAATGGAGCCCATCTTTGCTGTAAAATGGAGCCCATCTGTACGCATGGTATTTCTTTTGTTATAGATTTGTTATCGCGCAATACTCCAGTTTCGCGTTGTTTGGAGATGACCGCTGTCCTTGACAAAAGACGCATTTGTACAGGCTTAGCCTCGATTCAGAAACCAGTCCGTGCAATTCAAAAATGTTTCTATTGTTGCATGTCAACATTTTTTCGTGTTCTTCTTGGTATTTGTGAATAATTTACACTGACTCAAGGCTAACCCTGTACAAATGCGTCTGATGTCAATAAGTACAAAGGTTTTACACGGGATCTGTGAATGCGAAAAGGAACTATTGACCATGAATTTGATTTAAACCGGCCTTTCAAGATGGTTTGGCTCTTCTTCAAAATATGTTTTCTTACTTCACATTTGATGATACAATTTTAAATGTTTGAGGAAATAAACGTTTTATCTACGAGAAGCATTATATTCAGAGTGTCACACAACGCTTTTGACATCAGCTGTTACGCTTTTACATCCACAAGGAAACCTCTACTTTAATGTATAGTAAGTTTTCAAATACTGTTATAAAAGCTTTTCTAAATTACGTTTTTGATCTACTCTAGAAACTGGGATTGTTAAAAGAGATTCGTGATCATCTCTAGACATAAGCAGTTTCTTTTGGAAAAACAAATTAATGGATGTGTGCAAAAGTCAGTCAAGCAAAGTTGAGTGTAGTTGCTGTGTAGTCTGAGTGTAGTTGGAGTGTAAACACACACACTACACTCACACTCAACACAAAGAACAGATAACATACTTCTAAGCACTACTTTATGCTTGGAATTACAGAGTTTTTCACGCTAGAGGTCCTCCAGTACAAACACTACGGACTGGACACGTACACTTACAGAGATTTTCACACACGCCAGAGGCCCTCTAGTACAAACACCACAGACACATACGCTTGGACTTACGGAGATTTTCACTCACGCCAGAGGTCCGCTAGTACGAACACTAGACACATACGCTTGGACTTACGGAGATTTTCACTCACGCCAGAGGTCCGCTAGTACGAACATGTACAGTACTGCTTAGAAGCATGTTAACATTGTTTTGTGTTGAGTCTCCTTGGAGTCCAACTGTAGTCTGTGTGGATTGGGAGTGCATTCTGAGTGTAATCCGAGTGTAGCTTCGCCTTTGTTATACAGTCTTTTGCTTACGTCACATGCAGGCTGAGTGAAGTGCAACTGAATCCAATGGTGAACAAATTGTGTTGCACGATGAAACAATCATGTTCATACACATGTTGTATATTGGTTATTGTTAAATTAAATCAAGAAAACCAAAATAATTCTAAGTCAGATATATTGCATCTCTCCAAAAAATTACTAAATGATTATGACCATTTTATAGTCTAGTGCCGAGTGTCTTCTTTTTGAACGTCTAGCTCGTAAACAAATACAGTGACAACCAACTTATTAAGATTAGAACCGTAATAGTTTTGGAAACACATAGAATAACGAAATTCAATATGAGAAAAACACGATGTTTCGGAGTCATCGTGATGCCATTGTCAAGTGAATGTGTTAAACTTACAGAGTTTTAACAAATACATTTACATAAGTGCTAATTAAACAGTTTGGCCCTTAGGGAGTCAGATTGAACATTAAAGGGAGAAATTAAGGTGACTCCGTTATAATTCTCAGCGCACTCGTCTATGACAAACTTTGGGTCATAACTTCCTCTACTTTTATGCAATTGCCATAAAACATTGGCAACTATTAGAGCTATCATTCACCTATAATACAATATAATTCGATTGCACTGCAGAACATTTAAAAAAATAATATTAGAACTTGAGTAAAGTCAATGTTTTGGATAAAATTGGATCTTGCGAAAAATCTGTCCGTTTTTTTTGGATGAAAGTTTTGGAATCACTTTAGATTGACATCATTCATAACCTGAGCAAGTTTTAGCAAAATCGTTGGAGCTAAAGCACGGCCGCATAAAAACAACCAAAATTAAGCACGGAAATTAGCTCCAACGATTGCTTTCGCTCCAACGATTTTGCTAAAACTTGGTCAGGTTATGAATGATGTCAATATAAAGTGATTCCAAAACTTTCATCCAAAACAAACGGACAGATTTTTCGCAATATCCAATTTTATCCAAAATATTAAGTTTACTTAAGTTCTAATATTATTTAAAAAAATGTTCTGCAGTGCAATCGAATTATATTGTATTATAGGTTAATGAAAGCTCTAATAGTTGCCAATGTTCTATGGCAATTGCATAAAAGCACAGGAAGTTATGACCCAAAGTTTGTCATAGACGAGTGCGCCAAGAATTATAACGGAGTCACCTTAAGCAACAACAACCATCCCTTAACATTCCATTGGACTCCTTAAGGGCCAAACTGTTTACCTAAGCACTTATATAAATGTTTTCATTGAACTCTTTATAAGTTTAAACTCTGTAATTGTAACTCATTCACTTGACAATAGTGCCACGGCGACTCATATTATTATATTATATACTCATATTATTGTATTGTATTGTACTCCAAAACTTCGTGTTTTTCTCATATTCAATTTTCTTCATTAAGATCACACAACAGAAAAATTATCTTTCAAGAATAAAGAACAACAGAACAGACAGAAGGTAATGAAAGTTTGCGCCTCGCACATTTCTTCACTGCTCATTTTAATATATAGATGGAGGTCCTATTGGAGAGTTAAACTTCCGCCATGAGTTCATAATAGATTGTACTTGCAGTACCAGCCTAGAAGTTTGTTAACATGCCTGAACTGATTTTTCGTGCACTCCTTCAGCAGCCCCCACACATATGTTCATACACATGTTGTATATTGGTTATTATTAAATAAAATCAAGAAAACCAAAATAATTCTAAGTCAGATATAATGTGTTCTCAAAAAAATTACTAAAGATGATTACAACCATTTTATAGTCTCGTGCGGAGTGTCTTCTTTTTGAACATCAAGTGGGCAAACAAATACAGTAACAATCAACTTATGACAAATCTTCAGTTCTATAAAGCTTGAATCAGTCTGTGAGGTTGTAAGCATTTGCCATCTATCATACACAACTGTAGTTGCAATTCTGAAGGCTTCAATGCCATAAATTACTGTAAATTAAGATTAGATTATTGTAGTGTGGACATCAGAACACTATTACACTACAAAAAAACTTGATTTAACACACAACGTATAATGCCAATAAAAATAATTGATGGATGTTTTTTTAAGAATTCGCTCAAATATAATAATACAATCAAATAGTTCCATCAGCAAACAATATCAGTATGTGTAGCAGCAACCTGACATGATAGCATTAATCAAGTTTCATCCCATATCAGTTATAAAGACTTACATTTCGAGAGATTAATGTCATAAGCCAACATGCGAAACCCGTTGGCGTTGGCGTTCGTACTTGATGTCCATGTAGCTTCGGTGGTCAGGCCTGCTGTAATGGATAAAGTCAGCTATTAAAAAAAAAAACAGTAAAGTTCATAAAACGTCAAGATATTTATAAATATGGAACTTTATAAAAACTAGTCAGATAAATGCATCAAAATGTATTTCATAAAGAACTTTTACATTAGATACGGTTACTTTTGCTCATTTAGTAAATCAAAACGACCAGAGAACAACTCATCAAACTATCAAACATAACCAGGAGCCCATTACTAGGAGCCTTCCTCTCCTATAATAGGTCTGTACGACATCATTTGCACAAATTGAGCTAAAAATAGAACACTCATTATAAATTCCGCGCGATGAACCAATCATGTCGCGTCTTACACAATAGGAATTTGACGTCAGATTCAACACTGATGGCAGCCGAAAACGTACCGTGTAGTTCTTAGTGAAGAATCTGAATCTAGCTATAGTGAAATTGCAGATCAGTTTTGTCATCTGACTTCAGTACTTCATCAAGCGAGGAAGAACAATGATTGAAAACATTAAAAATAAAACAACAAAAAACTAACTCCAGGTATTATTATTTATATCAAAACTTCAAGTGCGAGAACTTCTAAAAACAAAGCTAGTTCAAAGGCCAGTTCAAAACCCGGCCAAAAAAACGAACATCTTCTGCTCTTTCTGAGAAGGAATTCAACGATCTGGTATCATGGATAATCTCTTACGAAGATCCTAATTAAACTTGTGCAGGACTAGCAGTGAGGACCAAGAATATTCCAAACCGCCGGTGTGTTTTGCTAATTAGCATTTGTTGTCTGAAACGCAGCAAAATGAATCATGAACTGAAGTAGGATTTTTTCGAAAACGTTCTCGACATTGACACAAAGTTCCTTCTAAAACAGCGAAGTGAGGTACAGGGGAGCTTCTTTTTCTGTGGCCTGGATGAATATTTTATCGCATTTTTATTCAGCGGCTGATCTTGAAGTGCCGGTTATCTTGCCTTCTTTGAACTGAAGTTGTCTTTGGCGAAAGAACTTCGCCATACACTCAGTGATAACCCTCTTGTTTTAGTGTTCTTTGCCGCTCTTTAAGGCACGGTTTGTCGGTTGAAAGTTTCAGTTGTTTTTCGACAATCTTTCGGCGAACTGAAGGTCTTTAGCAAAGTGCACATTTGTGTTGTTTATGTTTGCGTCGCTGTCCACTGAAACTATCAGTGATGATGAAGGTGATGGTTGCTTCATTAGAGTCGAAATGGCACTGTGAGAATGCTTCATTAGTTATGAAGACTAAATCGTGAATCAAAAACCAACAGAAGAAAGTTGATAAAACAAGAATAAACATATGAAGCGATAGGTAATATGAACGTAGAAGAATTTTGCGACATCGTGAGTCGCCAAACTAAAAGTCGCCACTAAGCGCTTTGGCAGTATGTCAGTTTATTGATACATGTGATACATTCATTGTACACAGTTCGTCTCGTTCTTGTGCAAGGGAAAAATAGACTTGCATTTCCATGGATTAAGAATATCAATATTTTGGATCAAGTCCTCACGTCTTCCATTTTATTATTCAATTTCAAATTCTTCGGAAATTTGCATATCTAAAAATAGCTCAATTTGTGCAAATGATGTCGTATGAACCTATTAGTAGAGGGAGGCTCCTAGTAATGGGCTCCTGACATAACCAAGCTCAAGGTGTGAAATGTTTGTTTACGATTACGAAAAGTGAGTTCTTGGGAAGATTATTCACATAAACCACAGGTAGCCCAAACGTAAAATCAATTTGTTTGCCATAAAAATCAAAAATGCGTGTTTTTGACGCAATTTTACACCTCGAAAATGACCGACATTTGACTTGGATTTTCTTCCAAAATACATCTTTGCAAAACAAAACGCCACTTTCTCAGCAAACTTCCATCTCTCTTCCAATCTCGTCCCCAGAGCCCACGTTCCTCTTGGTCAGCACCGAGAAACGAGAGGCTCTGGCTGCAACCGATTTTAGTCTGAAAATCTCGTACCGGAAGTTTCAACTACGCATGTTCCACAGGTAGCCCAAGCTGTGTATCAGTACTTTATTAAAGAGAATGTATGTGGATGTCAATAAAATCAATAAGATCTTCTGTATCTTCTTCAATCATTTATTTATTGCCTGTGAAGATTTGAAGCGATTTGGACGAGAATTGAGCGAGTTATAGCCATTTTAAAACTAGTCGTTGCATTTGCAAGTGAAGTGCTGCGAAAAAATGCAGTATGGTGTTGCTTAAATGCTAACACTATAACAATCTGGTCATAGACAGAGAGCTAGACTTTCAGCAGTCAGTGATCACTTTTATTCTCACCATTGCATAAAGTTTGTACTGATATGCAATAATTAATACAAATATGGATTCTATATACAAATGCTAACACTATAATAATGTGGTCATTGACAGACAGCTATAGACATGTACCAGCACTAAAAGCATGCAATACTTTGCACTATTTATGTTGCACACTGTTAATAGTTTGTACTCTACTGATATGCAGTAATTAATACAAATATGGATTCAATGAAATAGAGAATTGTGTTTGGTGTATATTATATACAATGTTAATACTGGCCAGATATCAGGAAAGATGTCGAAGCCTCATAGCACACTTGTAGAAGATAAAAGTACATCAGGATGGATCGTATAATTTGATTCAGTATAGTAGTTGCCTCAATGCCAATGGCATGGGCCGGATTGGTTTGACGAAGACCAACGAGCTCGATCAGGTAGATTACATGTAGGTCAGCGACAGCATCGGGGATACTAACTGTGTCTTTCAAAAGCATTCAAGTATATGCTGTCTCCTTCGGTCAACCGGCTCTGATCGACTGTAGAAGTATAAACTTAAGCTTATGTACTTCATTGTGGATACTGGACGTGACTGAGCACTGAAAACTCATAAAAGAACATTGTTTTCCCCTTGAAATGTCACTAAATTGTTCATGACCCTGACGAATGCTTCCAACAATGAATAAAGTTGCATTTGACATAATAGATTTGTAGAAAACAAACACTTTCCTGGCTTGAATCAGCGAAAAATAAACGATACTCCAACCAGTATAAATATAATCGATTGAACGTGTTGTGAGTGTGCGCTGATCAAAAGTACCGGGCTCACAAAATCATCTCCATCCACACACAAACCCACAAACTCCATGAAATGCAGTCTCGACTCTCGCCGCATCCACATAAGTGCCCAGATCCCACACGACCACACATGACACAGGAACTCCGTCACGATTAGTTTCGCTGCTCGCCTGGAGGCTCGCAGCAATTAGCCCTTCTCTGGCCGTGAATTCAGCCGTTCTAGAATCCTGTCCTTTTGATATCTTGTATTTCTAACATGGCCAGCTTTCGCGGACATTGAGCCCGCGATGAAGCAGCGGTCTCCCCCAATCGAATAATCAAAATGGCGAATACAAATACAAAGGCTTGACTGGGAAGCGATCAAATCAAGGCAAATTAAAGTTCACGTTCTGAAGAAAATTAATTTGCCGTGGTAGAATAGTTTTCTACTACTCCTTATGCTTTGTTCTGGCTAATAAAAATTACAAAAATACAATTTCCTATGTTTACTTGAAGAAATATTCGATAGCCTGTATATCGTACATACTGCCTCTGTAAATTTGGATAGAAACATGCGAAAGTGCGAAGTTCCAAGTCTAATTGTCGAAATTCTGAGGACTTTTTTCAATTTGCCGTGGTGGATATATAAATTAGACTTACTTGTAAGGCCATTCACGAAAGCATGTCCAGATTGGAAATAATTCCATGTTTATTTGAGCGCTTTGAAAATGCTCCATTATCACAAAATGAGAACACCAAATGTCCGCTTCCGGTGGACGAAGAATAGTGAAGTTTGAAGTCGAAACTTTACCGAAAATCATCATGTTTGGCATCAAAATAAACCTTAGATATCAAGCTTTCATTTGCCGTAAAGATCCATGGGATAGCTGTTAAAGCACAGGGATACCGTTGCAAGTAAGTTAGATTTCTCCAAGTCCGGGCCTGAGGGCGCTTGGGCTCCCTGTGCTATTGATCAAAATCGTCGAACCGAGTTAGTATTTCGCTTCTAAAATGTTTCTTCGATAATATTGAGCTCTAAATATACCTAACACATACAGTTTGGTAGTTGTTTTCAATTCGAATGGTGTTTAATTCACTAAAGGAGCCTTATGGAACGTGTTTTAGAGCGAATTTGACTGATACTCGAGGTATATTTTCCAAATGAAAGTCGTTGCGTGACTTCCGGCTCAGGATGACCGGAATAGCTGGCCATGAACTGCTTTCACAATAAAGATTAATATCTACTTGAGTCCTGTGTGTCATTTGTTTAGCGATTAGAATGGTTTTTAGTGAGTTTTGGGACGACAGCGTGTAGCTCTCAGGAGCTCCGTAAACATGGTAAACTCCGCCATTTTCTAACTAGTCAGTTTACTACCGGTCCTTCTATTGTTTTGCCAAGCCAATCAGAATGCTACAAAAATCGGTTGCAGCCAGAGCCTCTCGTTTCTTGGTGCTGACCAAGAGGAACGTGGGCCCTGGGGACGAGATTGTCTCTCTTCTTGATATATTCGTGAATTTTGCCCTCTCTTTTCCTTAACTCGCCGAACAATAGCCATTTCCTTAAGACCACTTTCGCTAACACGTGTTTTCCTTCTGCACGCCCGAAAAGGATGGTGGGAACATCCGGGAATTTTCGACAGAAAGCCTCCCGCCATTTCCATATTTTAGAATATATAGAGTGTCAAGTCACTCGGTCCTACAGGCAAATATTGCACCGGTTGCATTCTTTGCAAGTCCAAAGTCGCCAAAATGCCTTTGTAGGTCCTGGAATCCACCACAGAAAGACCAGAGAGACGATTTCACTTTGAGTCCGCCATTTTGGAAAATCACAACGAGCTGCCGAAATGTGTTCGTGAATTCGTATCTAAACTCCTGATTTCTTCCAGCAGAACGGTCTCTACCACACCAGTCAAGCTTAATGATGCTGTCCTGGGGGCTTCTGTGGTGAATAATGGCTATAAACACTCAAAAAATGCAAAATTGGCCTCTCCAAAGCAGTTAAAACCACTGGCCCTTGTGGAGAATCGTGACAAGAGAAAGATTACGTCAGAACCTGAGCCCATGGGCTTTCAGAACTGTCAAGATTTCCATGGAAACCCCTTATATGGAATCGAAATTTCCTATGGCGTGATTAGGTCCAGAAAATCGTTAAAAAAACTCAAAATAGCTCAGGAGCGAATGGGTTAAAGAACACTTTGGTGCATAAATCTCAGCAAGAAATTGTGTTTTTGAGTAGTTTTGAGTGATTTGAAAATTTCACCCATTTCGACTTGTTTGATCCTAAATCTCTTGCTCAAAAAGCCTGTATTACTACATGAAAAACATTTCTTTGGAATCTGGATGAATCTGAACATTTCTCAAACACTTTTTTCGGAGTTACTTGTTAGCAGGCTTGATTTCCAACCGGAGTTACTTGTTAGCAGGCTTGCGAATAAAACGGCTGGAAATCGAGCCTACCACACATGCAATGTGAACAGGATCAAACTGGTCTGTAAGCGACAGAGATATAAATAGATTAGACTAACGCATGCACATAGAGTTAGATTTAGAGTTTTAGATTCACACGTGCAGTAAGTATGTTGAGTTAGTGAGAGAGATTGCCGTCAACGACGAATATACATTCTAAAGCCGAGAAATTCACACGGAAACAAATTCGGTAAGATGATTGAAGATTACAGATGATTTTAGTATAGATTTAGCCTAATTGAGATATGTATTTAATTGTTTTTAGTGAACTATACGGGATCATAACATACCAATGAACATGTCAGTGTAATTATCGTCTGTAAGTGTAATTATCGTCTGTAATGCGTTCACGTTGGAAGAAGAATAAATTGAATCAAACAAACAATGTAGTGAGTACGGGTTACGACCGGGGTAGCCCTGATTTGCGAAGTATTTGCTACATGTTCACAAACTTGAGAAAGTGAAGTTCAATATCTTTATACTCCTAACTTTAACATGAATTCCAAGTCTAAAGACTAGAGCGGCTATCAGTGAATAATTTTCATAAACTTGTCATCACTTCACGTTTCAGCGAACGACAGACTGATTGTAATTTGTTCATCAAAGCAGATAAAACATCAAGTGCTTTCATCTTATCGAATAATTGCCTGATTTGTTGTGGGATTCCTTGCACATTTGAGCTTCAACTCGAACGAATATATCATCTTTGGGGGTGAATCAATTAATTTTGCATATTTTTCTTAACAAAATGAAGCTAAGCTTACTCACCACCCTCTGTTTGTGTAATGGGCTTCCTGTGTCTTATTACTTGGGCTTCCTGTGGAAGGCCCAAGTCTAAGATTACAGACGGTTATTCTTGGTGTTTCTACGCCAAATCTGCAAGTGCACCATAGCGCATGCGCATGCTAATCTTCTCTGTATCGTTCCAATTTTTGAGTATACAGAAGTTGTGGTCAGCAGCTTATCAACGAAATTCAAGATGGCAGACGTATGTAACGATAAATCAAATCACCAGCAGCATTCAAAAAGGATTTTGCCGTGCTCCCTTGCTCGAGCCAGTCGAGTCGTTCATTAATACTGCTTAGTAAATATGCAAATATCCTAGAGAATACTTTTTGGCCTTGCAATTCTGTCTGAAAGTGTATTTCTAACAGATGTCTGTGGCTTAGTAAGAACTCGATCATAATTTTATTGAGTTTGTGAAATCGTTTCTTGCAAGGTAATCGAAATGTGCTTCGCCATGCAGCTGTCAGCTAGGAGTGTGAGTGTTGAAGCTAATTACGTATGTATGCTCTACTGAGTCACGCAACGAGTGACTTAAATTCTGCAAGTAATACATGTAGGCTAAAACTACTTCTGTATGATGATACAAGCTATTAGGTTTCACATTTAAAATCTATCAAAACAGCTTTATTAAGAAGCCCAAGTTCACGCTAGTAGAGCGTCTAGTTTGATCAACAAAAGCAAATACCATATGGCCGTAAATCACTGTCCTTTTGATATCTTGAATTTCTAAAACTGCTTTCTAAATAAAGATTAATATCTACTTGAGTCCTGTATGTGATTTATTTAGCGATTTACAACGGCGTTTGAGAGTTTTGGGACAAAGAGTAACGAGAGACGAATCCGTCTGAATCGAATTCGAAGTATTTGTTTGTGTCTCGTATAAAGACATTTGTTCCTCGAAGAGAATTACTTAAGTTATAATAATAACTTGACACTTTAAACAGGTACACATGGAGTGCTCGACTGCACCACTGACCAGTCAGTCGTCATGGACTGATGGAGCTATTATAAAAGGCCGAACAAACACGATCGATATTCAGCTGGAAAATAATCTCAACAAACTGTCACTGAAAAACTTGAAAACATATTTTAATATGAACAAACACTTGACACTTTGCACGAGAGATGTGTCTTGTTTATGGTGCAAAATAGCAATAATAGCATAATAATAATAGTATATTAGAGGTTTAAACTTACCCTTCTAAACAACGCGTTCACGAAGCGAAAAGCACATGGAAAAAACTCCGGCCGTTGGAACATAACACGACGTATTTTCAACATATTTTCAACAAACCGATAAAATGTCGAAAACCGAGACGAGAATAACGTTTCCAAATCGATAAAATGTCGACAACCGAGACGAGAATAACGTTTCCAAATCGATAAAATGTCGACAACCAGACGAGTAAAACATTGGGTACATTGTTCAGAACACCATCCGAAGATTAGGGTTACTTAACTTACATTAATAATAATAACACCTATCTACCCCACCCGAATTTCTATTTAAACCATTAAAATATCCCTATAAATGGTCTCTTAATAAGTTAAATATAAGTTTAATACAGACTTACGTTTCGAGAGATTTAAAAATGTCATAATCCAGCATGCGAAACCCGTTGGCGTTCGTACTGGATGTCCATGTAGCTTCGGTGGTCAGGCCTGTAATGGATAAAGACAGCTTATTAAAAACGTCAAGATATTGCAAGCCGAGAAGCTGTGCCAAAGAAGGCAAGATTTGTGGTTCGGTTGAGAGTTCGACTTCAGCCGAGTTCAGGTTTGGCGCCATGTGGTATTGTACCATATAAAAGCGGCCTCAATTTGACGAGTCAGTGAATTTCTCCATCCGAGGCGTTCGCAATAACATTATTGTCGTACAAAGTAAAGACTAGCAAAGTTATAAATGACATTTACTCACCAGGATGAGTAGAAAGGACATCAATTCTGTACTGCACACTTCTAGTTCCAGCGTCTTCTTCTTGTGATCACGATTCTCTGTGCATTGTGGGTAAATTGACCATAAATGCATTGCGGGATTTCTTATTGAACCCCTCCCTCAACACATAGGAAGCCCAGGTCAGAACACCGATAGATTGCCATTCTATTATATATCAAAAGCTCTTGATTGAGCGAATCGAGAAAGTATTTTATTTTCGGCTGAAACTAAGTCTTGATGATCGATTACGAGACTTGTTGCCTTGCCAGCACTCAAAATATATCGATCCCAAAATACACTAACACTCAAACAACTAAACTAATCTTTATTTCTTGAATATAATTAGGAGTTCGATATATACTTAAAACCTATTCCTGAAGCGAAAATCGAACTACATATAAACAAAATACGGTTGAGCGTACCACAGGAAGCCCAACGTTTACAAAATACGGCACAAACCAACCCCCTCCTAACCCCCTCCTAATCCCTCTCTTCTCCCCCAGAGCCGGCCACGCAGGCTAATCCAGATCGGTTTACAACATTTTCCGGAAAACGGTAAAATTTGTCTACTGTCCAACTGACTGAGTCAAAAACCCAGGAAATGGCAATTTACGGAGTGTATTTATCCTCAGTCAGTGTACATGTATAATTGTAGTTAGTAGCAGGCGCCCCAGTGAACAGTCTCTCAAACAAAATAACTAATGAAAAAAATGAGTGATCAGCATTTTAATTATTCTCCTTCGCACCCGTTATTAGTGTTATAATTGTATCATCCATCATCTATAATTAACAAGCTGAACAGGACTACATGCCTGTCCAATTTGGAAATTAGCTATACTTATTACACTTTTTGTCTAATAACGGGTGCGAAGGAGACTACATTTTACTATGTATTTATAAAATTATTTAGCGAGAAAGTCCGCCTCAAGTACGTTAAGGCCTGGGACAGACGAGAAACCGATGCTAAACTATTATATTTTGCTGTTCGCACAAATTTTGGTCGAAATTCATGAAACTTCGCACAGCTACATAACTTCACCGGTTTCAACTTTTAAGATGATAAGATAGGTGATAAAGTGATCACGTGACCTCTTACGTCACTCCTGTGTCCTTCGAAACTTTGAATTAAAATGGGGTGATGGGTATTTTATGTATGGAAGAAGTTATGCCACTTTTTCGTTTGTCTAGGGGAGAGGTATAAGAATCTGCCCTCACACCTGAACAACTAATGCTCATTGAGGAGATATTTGCATCAATATGATTGACCCTCCAGGTCACGTGACCTATTTTGTAAAATATCTCCTCAATGAGCATTAGTTGTTCAGGTGTGAGGGCAGATTCTTATACCACATTTTCAACTTAATTCTTATACCTCTCCCCTAGACAAAAGAAAAAGTGGCATAACTTTTTCCATACATAAAATACCCATCACCCCATTTTAATTCAAATTCCCAAGGGAGACACGAGTGACGTAAGAGGTCACGTGATCACTTTATCACGATATTATTATCTCAAAAGTTGAAACTCCTAAAGTTATTTAGATGTGTGAAGTTTCTTGCATTTCGAGCACAATCTGTGCGAACAGCAAAATAAAATAGGTTTAGCCTCGCTTTCATGTCCATCCCAGGCCTTAACGTACTTGAGGCTGGAAAACGAAGAAAATGGCCGATTCCAAGGCTCTATATTTCAAAATTGCCAGGGGGGCCGTGCCCCCAGACCCCCCTAGAAGTTCGCGCCTTCGGCACTCGTCGCTCTGTGCGTACATGGGAAAGTACCAAGCTACGCCCTGTAACAAAGGACAAATTGACAACAAGCAAAATTAGATTCCAGTATATGTGGAACAGAGCTTTGAAACATTGTTCTTTCCAGATGAGACTATTATGCAAACTAATGGTTGAAACGACAAGATCTGTCATTAAGTAATTTTAATTATGGGGGGGGTGGATCTTATTTATATCCGGATTGAGGGGGGGCAGACTGTTATTTTTTTTCTGTAGTGGGGGGGGCGAAGCCTTATTTTTAATCATATTTTTCCCGTTTCTAAAAATCTCTTCGGGGTATTTTTGAAAATTTTCGACGAGCATCCCCGATTCTTTTATACGGGGAATCGGTCCCGGGCCATCTGCTAGTGACTGGCCCAATCTATTGCGTTTGCGGTAAAAGATCGGACGTTACCGTTTCCGTTTCGAGGTCAAATTCAATGTTATCGTGTTGATATGCCCGACGTACGCCACAACAAGACCTATCGTGGTTTATGTAAAGGTGACCCCCGATTGCCACTGCCTGCAGCAAACAACACGGGAGAGCTGGATGAGCTCCTGCATCTGTGCTCCAGCTGTTTTCGAGGGCTGCGGTCAAGTTCTCTTCATCGTTGACGACCTCAAGGTACTTAAGGCCTGGTTCAAAAAGGCAATTTGGAAAATCACATTTCTTGTAATAACTCGCTGCTCTAATTTACTTAGGCACTCATATTTAGGCATAAGGTTATATACAAGATTTGAGACAATTTGGGTCTAACAATTGTGACGTCATGTGGTCACGTGACCTTATGGAGGAAAATATAGTTTTTCTTAAATGCGGTCGCGAATTCAATTCACAATGAAATACCTTTTACGTAATAGCGTTAAGGATAACCAGTTAAACAAGATAGCGTCGAGAAAACCTCGGAATTATATCTAGTTTACGAGAAAACTACAGAAATATAATCTGATGAAATGGTCACGTGACCTCTTTTCCGAAATATTCTCCTTGCAAAAAGCGGGAGACAGGTTTTCTAAACGAGGGTTAATAGATGATCATAAACGTGATTATACACAACTATTTGCTTTCACTTTCCTCTTAAACTGGCGACCGCATTTTATATTTTGTTTTCAAAATTCTTTGTCACGTGGTTAACCACGTGATACGCTGTTTTGGATTTCATTCACTTAAATGAGTAGAGGATATAAAACTCTCAAGCTGTGCCAAGTTTTGTGATGTTTAGTCAAAATGATGAGACATTATAATTTTTTTCGTTTTTCTGCTATTTAAGGCTTGAACCAGGCCTTAAGTACCTTGAGGTACTGTGCTTTCTCTCGCGGTGTAAAGAGACAGTCCAGTGAGTTAACCCGTCTGGCCTTCTCAGTCAGGCACGAAAACCTATACGGAGGGGGTCTTTCCCGCGAGGAACGGGCGCAGCTTCAGAAAAAAATGAAAGATAATCACTACGCAAAGTTGTGCTACCGTCTGCGGCATCCATTTTGCTATTATTTAGAGTTGCCATCCAGCTCTTCTATTATTCGTGATGGATTACCTTGTCGTAGTTTTGGCTGAAGCCGGTGTCCCGGAGGTGAGAAAGACGGCGGCTGCCGAGGTTCCAGCCGCCCCATCTGCATGGGCTACCACAGGTGCTGACAAACGGGGGGGTTTATGGGTCATCGCCACAAGATGGAGTCCGAAGGAGTGCTTCGGCAAGGAGTTTCGGTGACGTAGATAAGCTTAATCTATCGGCCGGAGGCAGACGTTTGTCGCCTCTATTTACGCAGGCATGCGCTTGAAGGACAAGCAAGCACTGCTAGAATATTTGCAAAAAGACGAGCTAATAACCAGCGAGCTCAACAACGCCTCAGCGGCCTACGTTGTCAACAGCAGGATGGGCCCCTATCTCGTGTATAGCCTCCTTCACTCCGCACGCGTTAGCGGCAATGTAGAGTTTGAAAGCAAGATGGCAGCAGACGCAGGCATCGACGAAACCGTGTATTAGAGACACTGCCCAGGGTGCATAACGATGGTCGCCTCCGACATAAACACAGCGCCCCTTCCGGCTTCCGAGGGCAAGCTTAAGAACCCTAAGAAAGTCGCCGCCGGCTTGGAGCTCGCACAAATGAACAGAGAAGCGAGGGACCCCGTCAAACGCGAGTAGGAGAGGGAACAACCCGCGAGCGAGAAGGAGACGCGCGGAAGCGCTACACAACCGATAGCTGGAGCAATGACACTTGGATAGGGATCGGTGGGGTCGCCATTGCTGGGGTCAGTCTCTATCTCCAGTTGCAGAGCCTCGGGAAGCGCGAGTCATCAGCAGTTCCCACTCCTGCGGCTCCGACTCCATGCCCCACGGGAAAGTGCCGCACGCCCATGGAGTAATACACAGTGGAACCCCGTTATAACGGACACCGAAGGGACCAGAGAAAGTGTCCGTTATAACCGGGTGTCCGTTATAACGGGGTTTCTTACAATGTAGAGAAGAATAAAAAGAAGACTGTACACTGAACATACTGTAGCCTTAGCTTACGTTTCTGTCTTGTAAAAACTTCATGTGAATTCTTAGCGCCACTGTACATGTGGCGAATTACTCTTGTCACATATGATATCCAGACGGATATTAAACTTTTAATCGTCTCAGACTGTCCGTTATAACGGGGTTGATTTTGTATTAAATTTTGCTGTTCGGGCCGTAAAAAAAGTGTCCGTTGTCCGTTTTAACGGGTGTCCGTTATAACGGGGTCTTTTTAAAAGAAAATGTATCACCTTTCCGCCGGGAACTATAAAACTGTCCGTTATACCGGGGTGTCCGTTAGGCGGGATGTCCGTTAGGCGGGGTTCCACTGTAACTCACATTTAGAAATAAGACCCTAACCCACAAATCATGGCTGATTCTAAGGTTGCCAAGGTTGTTATCGAAGCTGCTACCCAAGTAGAATGACCGCTGCATGTCGAATACATTTTGTCAGGCCTTTATCTAAATAGCGGCCGGACGGTGCCCGCGGTGCTTGTACCCTGGTGTGGGTCCCGTCCATTTCCGTGCTTTGCACTGCGCTTGCAAAGAGATAGTTTGGAAAAAATCACTTCGTACTACTTTATAACATTAGTTTAATGAACACTTTAAATAATTTACAGACCAGTACAGTACTTCTCATTCATCCGTTCTCTTGTGTGGTTGACAATCAGCTAGCAGTCCTTGCAGACGCCAAATGAAAGCAGTAAATACAGGAAACGACCTTGAAGTGTGAACAGCACTGTCCTCCATTACAGTAGTCAGTCGATGTTTTACTACAGGAAAAAAAACTAACTGACTTTGGTTGTCTTAGCGTAGTGTAGTGAAAAACTGTGCCCGAGGTCTTGTAAGTGCTAACCCCCCCCCCCCCCCCCCCCCCCCCGGAGGGGGGGGGGGGGTACTCCCCTATATATGCTGTACGGGTATGTGACGCGAGATAGGGTATCGTTTTTGCACTTTTAGTCTAGGATGGGGTACGTTTTGGTCTGGTATAGGGTATGGTTTCCGCAATAATGCCACTATCAGTCGCTATCAGTTCACATATCCCTTTAGCACGCATTCAATCTGGGATAGGGTATACATTTTTGAGCTTTAGTCTGGAATAGGGTATGGAAAATCAAAATGTTAGGTCTGGGATAGGGTCAGGGGTTTGAGGTGTCTGCGGCACACCCCTACCCAAAAATACCCCCCCCCCCCCCCCCCCCGGGGGGCTAACCGAGGCCGAAGGTCCGAGGTCAGCACTTTTAAGAGCTAGGTAGGTAGGTAGGTAAGTTTATTTAAACTCGAAGTATATAATGAGCCAGAGACTCGTTTACAATATATTCGAGACAATCTAGATAAATATAAATATAGATGATAATTGAGAGCTAGAGAGTTAAGCGAAGTTAATACAATAATATGGAATAACAATATAAGACACAGTTTTTCACTATACAGACCGACCTAAAGTCAGTAAATATGCCAGACCTATGGCAGAGATTGGAAAATACGGCCCGTTCAACGAACCAATCAAATTGAAGGAATGGGATACCGTGCACTTATTTCACTAACCTTCTTGTGGACACGGTTCTGCATGCAATGTGTCATCAGTGAGTATCTGTTCAAACGTCCACATCACTATGTACACGGTCTCGTACTCCAATACACAGCTGCGTAGCGTACGATGTTCTAAAATACATTACATCTAGAGTTAATCCAGAAAGGGCGGGATTACGCTTCGCTTCCAAGTTTTCCATGTGAATTCTTACCGTGGATGACGTCACGAAGTTTGGAAGAAAATTCAAAAATACGTGACGTAAGACGGTTTAAGACGTTCATCACGTATATGATGACAACGGCCCATGGATACCAGTAGCTTAGCGATCTTGTCGGTATCCTGGTTTGTATATATCAAACAAAATGAAAAAAAAAAGTATTGGTAAATGATTTCCTCATTATGCAGTTTGTTGATGTCAGTCACTTGAGTTTAGCTGAATAGCTAAATATCATCATCATCATCATCATCATCATCATCATCATCATCATCATCATCATCATCATCATCATCAATATATATATTTAAAGAGGGAGCCCACTTAACGTGCTTTTCAGTGGGGCCCTGACTAAGTAGTAAGAAATATATAAAATCTAAAAAAAAACTAAAAAAACTAAAGATCTCTCTATATAAAAATCTCTACTTCAACTACAATACATTCGAATAATGGTTTTCAGTCAATCAATCAGTGGTTTTACCTGATGTCCATATCTTGTCATTCCATCAAGTAAGTGTTCCACAAGCCTCGATATCGCAGCCTTCAGCTCAGTTGGAAACTTTGACAGACTTGACAACTTTACAATATCTTTCATGTGATTAAATGATTTGGTATCAATGAATAAACAGAATGAACCAAATGACTTGTTTTGACCAATCTAAAATGCCTCTTATACAAGACTGTAGAATTCCATTTGGTAATGAGAACATAGCATCTCCTTGAGTCAACACTACAAACATAACAGTATGCATGCATGGCATTACAGTTGCATAGCATCAAACTGTTTGATAATGTATACAGTAGCACAATATATAACACAGCCTGCATGGCATTACATTGCATAGCATCAAACTGTTTGATAATGTATAGCATTGCACAACATATAACACAGCATGCGTGGCATTACAGTTGCATAGCATCAAACTGTTTGATAATGTATAGCATTGCACAACATATAACACAGCATGCATGGCATTACATTGCATAGCATCAAGCTGTTTGATAATGTATACAATAGCACAACATATAACACAGCATGCATGGAATTACAGTTGCATAGCATCAAACTGTTTGATAATGTATAGCATTGCACAGCATATAACACAGCATGCATGGCATTACATTGCATAGCATCAAGCTGTTTGATAATGTATACAATAGCACAACATATAACACAGCATGCATGGCATTACAGTTGCATAGCATCAAACTGTTTGATAATGTATAGCATTGCACAACATATAACACAGCATGCATGGCATTACATTACATTGCAAAGCATCAAACTGTTTGATAATGTATACAATAGCACAACATATAACACAGCATGCATGGCATGGCATTACAGTTGCATAGCATCAAACTGTTTGATAATGTATAGCATTGCACAACATATAACACAGCATGCATGGCATTACATTGCATAGCATCAAGCTGTTTGATAATGTATACAATAGCACAACATATAACACAGCATGCATGGCATTACAGTTGCATAGCATCAAACTGTTTGATAATGTATAGCATTGCACAACATATAACACAGCATGCATGGCATTACATTACATTGCAAAGCATCAAACTGTTTGATAATGTATAGCATAGCACAACATATAACACAGCATGCATGGCATTACATTGCATAGTATCAAACTGTTTGATAATGTATAGCATAGCACAACATATAACACAGCATGCATGGCATTACATTGCAAAGCATCAAATTGTTTGATAATGTATAGCATAGCACAATATATAACACAGCCTGCATGGCATTACATTGCATAGCATCAAATTGTTTGATAATGTATAGCATAGCACAATATATAACACAGCCTGCATGGCATTACATTGCATAGCATCAAATTGTTTGATAATGTATAGCATAGCACAATATATAACACAGCATGCGTGGCATTACATTGCATAGCATCAAACTGTTTGATAATGTATAGCATAGCACAATATATAACACAGCCTGCATGGCATTACATTGCATAGCATCAAATTGTTTGATAATGTATAGCATAGCACAATATATAACACAGCATGCGTGGCATTACATTGCATAGCATCAAATTGTTTGATAATGTATAGCATAGCACAATATATAACACAGCATGCGTGGCATTACATTGCATAGCATCAAACTGTTTGATAATGTATAGCATAGCACAACATATAACACAGCATGCATGGCATTACATTGCATAGCATCAAACTGTTTGATAATGTATAGCATAGCACAGCATATAACACAGCATGCATGGCATTACATTGCATAGCATCAAACTGTTTGATAATGTATAGCATAGCACAACATATAACACAGCATGCATGCATTACGCATTACATTGCATAGCATCAAAGTCTTTGATAATGTATATTATAACATAGCATTGATATAACGTGCGCTCTGATTGGCTAATTAGCGTGCGCGAGTGTGCCACATGCTCATGTCATCGCCATAGCGTGCGCTCTGAAATCAATTAGAAAATAAAATTGTTTTATTTGAATTTGGAGTAACTATGTTATAAAAGGAATGGTCAACGCTTCAGCTGTGCGTCCATCGAGTTATGGATGCACTTGGTCGGCTGCTAAGCACTCAAGAAGCTAGAGTCTCACTCGGCTACGCCTCATGCGACTCTTACGCTTCTCTCGTGCTTAGCAGCCTCCTGCTTGCATCTATAACTCGATGGACGCACGCTGAGCGTTGACCATTCCTTCAGCGTAGCACAACATATAACACAGCATGCATGGCATTACATTGCAAAGCATCAAATTGTTTGATAATGTATAGCATAGCACAATATATAACACAGCCTGCATGGCATTACATTGCATAGCTTCAAATTGTTTGATAATGTATAGCATAGCACAATATATAACACAGCCTGCATGGCATTACATTGCATAGCATCAAATTGTTTGATAATGTATAGCATAGCACAATATATAACACAGCATGCGTGGCATTACATTGCATAGCATCAAACTGTTTGATAATGTATAGCATAGCACAGCATATAACACAGCCTGCATGGCATTACATTGCATAGCATCAAATTGTTTGATAATGTATAGCATAGCACAATATATAACACAGCATGCGTGGCATTACATTGCATAGCATCAAACTGTTTGATAATGTATAGCATAGCACAATATATAACACAGCCTGCATGGCATTACATTGCATAGCATCAAATTGTTTGATAATGTATAGCATAGCACAATATATAACACAGCATGCGTGGCATTACATTGCATAGCATCAAACTGTTTGATAATGTATAGCATAGCACAGCATATAACACAGCCTGCATGGCATTACATTGCATAGCATCAAATTGTTTGATAATGTATAGCATAGCACAATATATAACACAGCATGCGTGGCATTACATTGCATAGTATCAAACTGTTTGATAATGTATAGCATATCACAACATATAACACAGCATGCATGGCATTACATTGCATAGCATCAAACTGTTTGATAATGTATAGCATAGCACAGCATATAACACAGCCTGCATGGCATTACATTGCATAGCATCAAATTGTTTGATAATGTATAGCATAGCACAACATATAACACAGCATGCGTGGCATTACATTGCATAGCATCAAACTGTTTTGATAATGTATAGCATAGCACAGCATATAACACAGCCTGCATGGCATTACATTGCATAGCATCAAACTGTTTGATAATGTATAGCATAGCACAACATATAACACAGCATGCATGCATTACGCATTACATTGCATAGCATCAAAGTCTTTGATAATGTATATTATAACATAGCATTGATATAACGTGCGCTCTGATTGGCTAATTAGCGTGCGCGAGTATGCCACATGCTCATGTCATCGCCATAGCGTGCGCTCTGAAATCAATTAGAAAATAAAATTGTTTTATTTGAATTTGGAGTAACTATGTTATAAAAGGAATGGTCAACGCTTCAGCTGTGCGTCCATCGAGTTATGGATGCACTTGGTCGGCTGCTAAGCACTCAAGAAGCTAGAGTCTCACTCGGCTACGCCTCATGCGACTCTTACGCTTCTCTCGTGCTTAGCAGCCTCCTGCTTGCATCTATAACTCGATGGACGCACGCTGAGCGTTGACCATTCCTTCAGCGTAGCACAACATATAACACAGCATGCATGGCATTACATTGCATACCATCAAACTGTTTGATAATGTATAGCATATCACAACATATAACACAGCATGCATGGCATTACATTGCATAGCATCAAACTGTTTGATAATGTATACAATAGCACAACATATAACACAGCATGCACAGCATGCACAGCACAGCACAGCACAGCACAGCACAGCACAGCACAGCACAGCACAGCACAGCACAGCACAGCACAGCACAGCACAGCACAGCACAGCACAGCACAGCACAGCACAGCACAGCACAGCATGCACAGCACAACACAGCACAGCACAGCATGCACAGCACAACACAGCACAGCATGCACAGCACAGCATGCACATCACAGCATGCACAGCACAGCACAGCACAGCACAGCACAGCACAGCACAGCACAGCACAGCACAGCATGCACAGCACAGCAACACAGCACAGCATGCACAGCACAGCATGCACAGCACAGCACAGCACAGCACAGCATGCACAGCACAGCATGCACATCACAGCATGCACAGCACAGCACAGCACAGCACAGCACAGCACATCACAGCATGCACAGCACAGCACAGCACAGCACAGCACAGCACAGCACAGCACAGCACAGCACAGCACAGCACAGCACAGCATGCACAGCATGCACAGCACAACACAGCACAGCACAGCACAACACAGCACAGCACAGCACAGCACAGCACAGCATGCACAGCACAGCACAGCACAGCACAGCACAGCACAGCTCAGCACAGCACAACACAGCACAGCACAGCACAGCACAACACAGCACAGCACAGCACAGCACATCACAGCACAGCACAGCACAGCACAGCACAGCACAGCACAGCACAGCACAGCATGCACAGCACAGCACAGCACAGCACAGCACAGCTCAGCACATCACAGCACAGCACAGCACAGCACAGCACAGCACAGCACAGCACAGCACAGCACAGCACAGCACAACACAGCACAGCACAGCATGCACAGCACAGCACAGCACAGCACAGCACAGCATGCACAGCACAACACAGCACAGCACAGCACAGCACAGCACAGCACAGCACAGCACAGCATGCACAGCACAGCACAGCACAGCACAGCAGCACAGCACAGCACAGCACAGCTCAGCACAGCACAGCACAACACAGCACAGCACAGCACAGCACAGCACAGCACAGCACAGCACAGCACAGCACAGCACAGCACAGCACAGCACAGCACAGCACAGCACAGCACAGCACAGCACAGCACAGCACAGCACAGCACAGCACAGCACAGCACAGCACAGCACAGCACAGCACAGCACAGCACAGCACAGCACAGCACAGCACAGCACAGCACAGCACAGCACAGCACAGCACAGCACAGCACAGCACAGCACAGCACAGCACAGCACAGCACAGCTCAGCACATCACAGCACAACACAGCATGCACAACACAGCACAGCACAGCACAGCAGCACAGCACAGCATAGCACAGCACAGCACAGCACATCATGCACAGCACAGCACAGCACAGCACAGCACAGCACAGCTCAGCTCAGCACATCACAGCACAACACAGCATGCACAACACAGCACAGCACAGCACAGCACAGCACAGCACAGCACAGCACAGCACAGCACAGCACAGCACAGCACAGCTCAGCACATCACAGCACAACACAGCATGCACAACACAGCACAGCACAGCACAGCAGCACAGCACACCATGCACACAGCACAGCACAGCATGCACATCACAGCACATCATGCACAGCACAGCACATCCCACCATGCACAGCACAGCATGCACTACACAGCACAGCACAGCACGGCACAGCACAGCATGTACAGCATGGCACGGCACGGCACGACACAGCACAGCACAGCACAGCACAGCACCCGCCTGCACCGCATAGAGCAGAGCACCGCACTGCATAGAGCAGAGCAGAGCAGAGCAGAGCAGAGCAGAGCAGAGCAGAGCAGAGCAGAGCAGAGCAGAGCAGAGCAGAGCAGAGCAGAGCAGAGCAGAGCAGAGCAGAGCAGAGCAGAGCAGAGCAGAGCAGAGCAGAATCTGTATAATGAATAAGTCTTACATTGAATGATATGATGAGTTTCCATGACAACATTATCCCCAGTAAAACTGAATGGTTGTTGCGTTTTGTATAAAAATGATACTAAAGAAGATAAATAATAAATTTATATGAATGGATACTTGAAACCACATCAAGTGTATCAATTTATCATTCACATTATTTTCTCTGGGATTTTCCTACGAATAATGCTCTGCTCATACGTTCTCCTCAAGTCCCTCAGCAATGGCAGCTCGATTTCCAGAGTTGTAATATTTAGGTGAGAGAAAATAAATGTGAATGATAAAACAATTACTGAACTCAGCTTTTGGAAAATAATGTTATTTGCCAGTGTCTGCTTGCCACTGACAAAAGACTATATGAGTTCAATACAATACAATTCTACAATACAATAACTTTTAAACTTCGAGTTTTCTATGAGTCAATGAGACACGTAGCGTCAAGTTGACTATTTGAACTCATAGAAAACGGAGAGAACGAGTAGTCTAATTGTTTTAGTAGAAACCAACTAGCATACTACCTTCAAATTTGTACCAATATTTATTGATTTTTCACTTTGTTTTTGTGCAAAACACCAGCTTTTTCACTACGCGCTATCTATCATGCAATAGATAGTGAGTATGTTAGCCAATCAGATTGCAGGATTCATAATAGTATGCTAGTTGGTTTCTACTAAACATGTATAGTATAGACCTAGACTGTAGCCTAGCTGTAGCCAAAGACAGCTGAAACTGTTTAGAAATATACTAAAATGAATAATGCTGTTACTAAAATACTAAATATTGGAATTTCAATTTAGCAAAAACTCACTTTGTTTCAAGAAATCAGCTATTTGCCTGTGTATGTTGTTGAACACTTCTTTTTGTTGTTTTTTATTATCTTCTGATGAGGAAGGAGGAGTGATACATGTATCTGATAGTTGATATCCAGTATCATGTATGCTCAATTCAGCTTGTGTTGCTACTTGTGCTTTTAATAATTCTTGCTTAGCTCGAAAGACTTCAGAAGTCAGTTCTTGGATCTAAAAGAGAATTAATTAATTGAATCAATAACTGACCAGTTGGTGAAAAGGAATATTATTTTATGTTGTTCCATGTATGCCAAAAATATTTCATAAAATTTAATTCAAAATTTTTGGAAATTTTAAAAATGACCCCTAAAAGGTACCAACTCTAAAGTGACAAAAGCTACAAATGTCATTCCGTGTGAAATTATCTTATCTTGTGTATCTTATTTATACTGACAAACACCCTAAAAGGTACCGGCTTAGTCTCTAGTGGCCTTCCCCCCCCCCCCCCCCCCCCCCCCCCCCTCCCCTTGTTAATTTCCCCCGCCCAACAGGGCCAACCCATGGTTAAATGAAGGTTAAATTCCGGCTATGCCCCAGGGGTCGGGTGTCCGGGATTTCAATTGACTGATACAATGTACATAAAGACTGATTGACCCCAACACTGCGTGTGCTCCCTGTCATGCATGGCACATAGTTATATAAGCTTACAATAATATTTACATGAAAAAAATTATAAGCTTAAATCAATGTCTGCCTTAATGACCTACACGTTTTTATTAAGTTTAGTGGAATCTCGAAAACATTGCTATTTCGAACTAGTTAGAAACAATATATCCCTTCATTCTATTTTTTTGTAAAATTTACTCTCTGATTGCATGCATGTAAATCTCAAACACTAAGCCGTGGTCTTGCAGAAACAAACATTATGCAAAGGAAATTGGCACAACTTCGTTCGTCATTTAATAAATGATTGAGCAGCCTTGCATATTTTTCCTGAAATACCATGCCTCACTCATTCACCACATTACTTTTACCTTTTTGTCTGTTTCTTCATCTTTGTCTGTTAACATTATCATAAGTTGCTCTGTGTATTCCTTCGCTGTGATGGTTGATGGTTTGTGTTTTAAGAGAACGCTTGCCTGAATCAGATGAAGAAAACATTTTAAAGCTTGAGTATTGAACATAAAAGCAGCAATATGTTGTATCAAGAAGAAAACACAAAATAAATCATAACCAAGAGTGGTATTATATAAGCTTTTAAAAAAGTATACCATGTACAATAAAGTTTCAGTGGCGGATCCAGGGGAAGGGCCGGGGGTTGTCTGGACCCCCCTGTCATACCTGAGGTTCAATAGACCTTTTCACCGATACGGCGGTCATTTTGGATTCTATTGTTTTGGCTAAAACATTATGGGATGCTCAGGAAATGGTTACTAGCTTGCACCCTGGGCATCCCTGATCTCTCCATAATTCAAGATGGCCGCCGTATCGGTCAAAAGGTCTATTGATTGTTTTATCCCAGGTAGAATCTAGTTTTGCCACAGGTTTGAATTTCTGAATCCGCCACTAAGTAAGTTAATACACCTTTGGCAGTGCAGTAAGCTTAATTGCGTTTCAAGAATAAGTAGTTTTCAACAAAGAGCTACAATCACTCGGCTGCTCACGTAAAGATACTTGCATACATTGCATACATTGCTATTATTAAAAGCCTCAAGCAGTTAAACGAGTCTACTGTACATACCAGGGCGACTTTGACATAACGAAGATAATACGCCTCGTGGTCACACGTCTCCATCACTTCTCTCTTGCAAAATACTTTGAAGGTACAGTGTTTCTCTAGAAGAAATCCCCATCAACAACATGAACAAGGCGTTATATACACGTCCTAAGTACTCGAAATCAATCAGTTGCTATCAAAACTCCATAAGTTATCGCCAGACGTCGGGCTTCCTGTGCTCACAGGTATCCCAAGTTCAATATTAGTGTAAATGTATGGCGTCTTTTGAACGCTATAATCATTTGGTAAAAATTCCGTTTGAATAAAATATCGAAAACTCTAACTTGTTTGTAGTCATCTCTTCTGTGTCCGAGCCACAGGCAGCCCAACCATTCCTTTTGAAGCTACTAAATAACGAAATAAAAATATTTGCGTCTTTTTTTGATGGGCTTCCTGTGGTAGAGCGCGCGCGAGGGATCCCAATATATAATACGTATTGCGCGCGCGCGCGCTCTATCACAGGAAGCCCATCAAACAAGATGCAAATATATTTCATTACTTTAGTAGCCTCAAATGGAATGGTTGGGCTGCCTGTGTCCGAGCCGATTTTAAGCCGAATCCGTTCAGTTTTTGGTGAGTTATAGTCGATTTAGTTTGTCACGAATCATCACACTCCCGGCGTGGGCAATCGATAAAATCGATAATCGATAGCAATCAATAAAATCGATAAAAATTAGCTAAAATTATCGGTAATCGATAAAAATCGATAAAAGGATTTGTTGTGAGTAATCGATAATTATCGATTTTCCATTTGACAATATCGATTTTATCGATAATTTAATCGATAATTATCGATTTTCTTGATAAGATATTTACTTGATACTGAACGAAAATATTTGTGAACTAAACGGACTAGGCCAGCAATGAAATAATGACAACTTCTGTATCCAGTTTTAATAATTGAATCAGCTTTGTAGACTTTGTAGACTATGGCGTCAAGAAGCCCACACGCTACCACAACATTGTAATTAAATAAAGTTGTTAAACAAATGTGTGCTGTTGTAAATTGCTTTTCAGTTACAATAATTTCTCAAAGAAAAGTTGTGCAACTTGTGTATCGGAAATGGAATTTGATTAGAAAGTTTTGCGGAACAAAACCGAATCATTCAGGCACGTAACGCCACAGGTAGCCCAAGCTTACTGTTTGTGGCTATCACTAGAGATATATGTGACTAAGCGAAACATGGAATAAAATCGTTGAATTTTAATAAAATCCAATAAGACTTACATGGTGTCTTCTTTATATACTTGGTTATCCTCCTGCTGAGTTACAACGAATTTCGTTCAGGTTTAGCTGGCAAGGGAAAAGCAGCTAAACCTGAACGAAATTCCCTGTAACTCAGCAGGAGGATAACCAAGTATATAAAGAAGACACCATGTAAGTCTTATTGGATTTTATTAAAATTCAACGATTTTATTCCATGTTTCGTTTAGTCACATATATCTCTAGTAAATAGCCACAAACAGTAAGCTTGGGCTACCTGTGGTAACGCGTCCCGAAAACGCGTCCGGTAAGTTTGCGTTTTTTGTCTTGGGTTTTTCGATTAGTGAAAGGTCACATCTTTCTGGTTCTAGTTAATGATAAAAATATATAAGTTAAAAGAAGCTTCATTTTAAAAATTGATAAAATCGATAAAGTTAATTCCGAAAAAAGTTGTGAGTATCGATTTTTATCGATTGATCGATACAATCGATAACGTTTAACTATGGGCTCCTGGTTTAACTTAATGTTATCGATTAATATCGATTTATATCGATTTAACTTAATGTTATCAATTAATATCGATTTATCGATCGGTTTTCCGATATCGATTTTTATCGATTACCCACGCCGGGTCACACTACATTTACACTAATATTGAACTTGGGATACCTGTGGCCCAACCATTGCTTCGGGTCGCGGTAAAACGAGTAAGCGGAAAGTCGGTAAAACGCGGAAAGTCGGTAAAACGCGGAATTAAAACGCAAAATATAAAAACATTTTAAGGTGTTTTTTTCTTCGTAAATATCTATTTACATTTTGTAAAATCTTTAGCTTACGGAGCAGCCTCAGAACCCGCGTCCATGTTTATAAGTTAAAGTTAAGTTAAGTCTACCTTATCATGTTCAGTTGAATTGCAGTGAAGACAATACAGAGAACAATAAACAACAATATTCCATAATTGTTCGTTTTTCGCGTTTTACCAACTTTAAATTTCCGCTTTCCGCTTCCGACTTTCCATTTTTCTCGTTTTATCTCGACCTCTGCCAAACCGGGTAACAATCCCCTTTTTCGAAGAGTTCAACAGGTTCTTTAATGTCCCCCGTGAAACAGGTTAGATCTGAGGTTCGGAAGGCAGGACCTACGGTTTAACGTCCTTATCCGAGAAGACGTTTAAAGGTCTAACTGATTTGCAGATATGATTAATACAAAGGCAGCACCTTCAACTCAATTATTTTAAACCCCTGAGTAATGGACTGTTTGGCAGGCCCGTAAAAACAACGAAAATTGTGTCTAGTTGTATTAAATAAGCGTGCACCCTCGCTTCACAAAGGCCACTTTTGTGTCACGGTCCGCGTTCACAAGCATTGATCTTGGGATTCCTGTGGTAGAAATACCGCGGTGAGCAGGCCTGGGAACGAAGTTGGAATTTCCTCGAGAAGACACTTTGACTCGTGAACTGAGCAGCATCAAAACAAACCTTAGCTGCACAACTTAAGCTACTTGTAGCCTCTTCTTACGGCGTTTTATCCGAGATATTGGGTTTCGAGGATATTGGGTTACCTGTGGTGGGGGTTAATTAACCGCGGGGGACTAAGGCGAGGGGGAGGAACGCCGAAAAGTAGTCCCCCGCGGTTAATAGCGTTCCACACTAACTCTAAAAATAGATTTCGTCGTATGAGACCCCCCGCCAAGACTCGGACAAACAAATCGATAGTTTTACAAAGCGAGTGTGAGCGGCTGAACCAAAATATTACGTCTTATCCCTTTTCAAGCACCAAAATACAGCTTAGATCAGATAAAGTACACAGAAATGGTTGGTACTAAGCACTGCTGCTGGGGTGAGTGCAAAAGCGATTCAAGATACCCCGAAAAGCTACCAAAATCGCTACAAGAGATGACGGCTTCAGGGCAAAAGGCGTTTATCCCGTTCTTAAAGCCATCACAAGGAATAGATAAATGCCAGCGCTGGATCACAGCCTGTTCACGAGAGTTTTTCACAACTGCAAGTATTACAAGGAACACTTACATTTGTGCTCTTCACTGGCCAGGTGAAAAGGGTCCGACATCAGACCATCCAGATCCGCTTAAAGCGAATTTCACGTCGAGAGAAATTGCAAAGGCTTCGACATCGAAGAGGAAGGCACCAAAAGTCAGGCCAGATTGTGCTCATAAACAAAGGAAAGTCGAGCCTGAACCAACAGAAGAAGTAGAAGAAATAGATGCTATGTCTGTGTCCGATGTTGGCGTTGAAGCAAAAGTATATTTAAATCCTATAACAGGCCAAGTAGTATCTGACAAAGAGTCTCAAACTGAATATACTAAGCATGAGTTAGCAGCCAAAGTGGACACGATGGTATTGCGAAATGAGGTGATAACAAAACGAAACTCCAAAGAAAATACCGAAGTTATTAGTTCATTATCTTATGAATATACCAGCCAAGATTCGGCTTCAATGAAACATTTTGTTGGGCTTGAAAGTGAACAATTCGAAGCCTTGTATAATTTCATAAACAGTGTTTGTCCACTAGATGAGATTATATATTGGACAGGCAAATCAAAGTCTGGAAAGGGCAAAGGTGGAAGAGAATCTATGCTTTCTAACCGTGAGAAGCTTTTCATTTCTCTAGTGCGCCTGAGAAGAGGTTTCACTATACAAACACTGGCAAGTCTATTAAGTACACCAGAAAGAAGGATAGATGAATCGATAATTCGAAAAATATTCACCACTTACATCCAACTAATCTATAAAATATTTAGAGACATGAACGAAGTTATGTTTCCGACCAGGAATGTCTTGCAGAGATACCTGCCTAGAGTTTTCAAGTCTATGAGAAATGTGCGGTGTATTGTGGACTGTACAGAATTCAGTGTTGAAACCTCAAGAAATTATTCAAGACAAGGAAACACTTATTCTTCTTACAAACACACCAACACGTTCAAGTGCCTTATTGCTGTCACCCCTAATGGAGGTGCTTGCTTTATTTCAGACCTCTATGAAGGAGATATTGGTGATGTTGCAATTTTCACAGAATGTGGAATTTTAAAACACATAAATCCAGATGATATTGTGTTAGCTGACCGTGGGTTTACAGTGCAGCATCTTTTGAATCCCCTTCGTGCTCACTTAAAGATCCCTGCATTTTTAAAAGGAAGGGGAAATTTGAGCGCTGCTGAGGAACTTGAAACAAGAAAAATAGCAAAAGCAAGAATCCATGTAGAACGTTATAATGAGCGCCTCAAGCAGTTCCGTCTCATTGGAAGGAAGATACCTTTATCGCTTGCTCCCCTTGCTACTCAGATGGTTGTTGTTGCTGGTGGGCTGGTTAATTTCCAGAAGTGCCTTTGCAAGTGACTAAATGTACACATGTGCACTGCTACTTTTAGTACAGGTGGTTGAGACCATGTATGGTCTAAATAAAAATCACTATATCTATTGTTGTTGTCTTTGGTAGAGTGCAAACAATATAACTGTGAAATAGTACAAGTATTAAATAGTACTAATAGTGTTGTTTGCCATAAGTTTCAACAGTGCTAATTAGTACTAAATAGTTAGTGCAATTTCACGGTTATATTGTTTGCACTCTAAAGTACAAACACTAAATAAAAATGGCAATGATTTCTACTAAATGGCACTAAACAGCTATAAGTAAACAATAGAGATATCACTATTTACAGTGCGACGACTTCAACCGGGACCACTTACTAGACAATGAGAATGCTCTCTGCTGATTGGCTGAAGTACACATTTGAAAATGGATTTGTTTTCATGTGAATTGTGATTGGTTCTCGTTGTCCAAGTGACAAGTTTTCCTTGACAAGTTTTCCTTGACAAGTTTTCCTTTTTCCTTGACAAGTTTTCCTTGACAAGTTTTCCTTGACAAGTTTTCCTTGACAAGTTTTCCTTATTATCCAAACAATAAGTTAAATGCAGAAAATAAGATAGCTGAGAAGGTATCCATGTGGCTCTTGAAAGGCAGCCTGAGAATAAGAGAGTCCAGAGTTAGGCTGATGTGCTTCTTTCATGCCATCGTACATTACCCATCTGTTTTTGTAGTTGAACATTCCTATATAGTGTCCACCATTCCAGAGTGTAGCACCATACAAACAATATTTCTGTCCCTGTAGTAATATGGATGATGGTACCTGAGATATCGTTAGGGCTCCTCTTCTACTTAAAAGGTCAACAGAGAAAATGAATATTTTTGGGGGGTTAAGGAGTGAACGCTCTGAATAGTTTCTCATACCTATGCAATGCCATGATGGGTGAGGTATACCATTGTCATCTAGGGTGACATCCTGGAGACATGGTATGTGTGCTTGAGGTTCTCCATTAAACCTCCGTCCACAAATGGAGGCTGCAGGGTGAAGCCAATCATCAAGTGAATCTAAGAACATACTGCTTCTTAGATGAGCTGGTAATCCCAGATTCACAGTACATGAAGTAGGTACATCTGTTGGGGCAGGACATGTACTCAGGCTGCATGTAGAGGTCACTTTGCTGTATAGGTAAGGTCTTAGGAGCTTGATGAAGTAGTCATCCTCATTGCCATATAAATTTATTGTATTGGAGATTAACTGAGGCTGAGTTGTCAATGTTGCAGTTTTTGCATCACCAAACTGATGCTGATCAATAAGCTGAAGTACATACTCTATGATGTAACCTGTGTCAGTTAGGTCAGTCAAGTCAATTTGGTTTGATTTTACTAGTGCTTGAAAAATCATCAGCCAATTATCAAGAGGGCAGGTGTTAATCAATCTAATACCTGTGCTTGTTACTCCACCCCATGGGATAATCACCAGATCACTGGTTGGATCAGATATAGGCAATGGTGAGGCTATTGCTGCTACTTCATTTACTAAAATAGAAGCTACATCTAATTCATCTGGAGTGTGGGTCTGAGCGTCGTCAAGGGGATTATCATCTGATAAGATGAAGGGATGCAGGCCTCTGGGTACACGCATTTCAAAAAGCTCAGGGGCAATTACCCTTACCCAAAATGCAGTGAGGTTAGATACAATCTCAGCAATGACACCTTCATCCCTGTATATTCTCTTGATTGAGACTTCGCCACATTCTGCATACAAAATGAAATCACAGAATTTCCTCTCTGTGACCAGCAACTGCATCTGTATTTGGTAGAAATAAGCATGTTTGAGCCTTAGCACACATTTGCCATCTTGGATTCTGAAGCACTGCCTATTAATTATTTCCTTAGAAAGTAAAGCCTTTCCAGAAATAACATCCTCCACAGAATGGTCCTTAAAGATCTTCAATGACTTGATCTCCACCAGTCCCTCCTTATTTCACTAGAAATAATACCCCAATCCTCATAAATCCCCAAACCTCATAACTCCCCAAACCTCATAACTCCCCAAACCTCACCCAAAACTAAAACCACAGATATCGGGGTAAAAATGCCTTAGCTGTACTTTATGATACTCATCCTGGCTGGCGAATTTACGCCAGATTGGCATTAGGAAACACACACACAAAGCGTTTCAGTTCATTGGTATCTTGTCAGGGATTAGTAACATGACCGGGGCGTGTCCAGGGGGTGTCCCACGGATACCCCCTTCGGCTGAGGTTTTTCTTTTCACTTCCAAATGTTTTCACCTCCACCCCTCAAAAGAAGAAAGAAAAGAAAGAGACGGGAAATAATAATATAACTACATGCTCTCCTAGCGTGAAGTCGGGCTTCTAACTGATATGTAGCCTATTTCAGAACCAAATATAGATATCTTAGTGCGATTAAAACAGCGTTTGGTCGCTCGTTGCGTGACTCGATAGAACATGCTTTCCTTGCAATTTCAGTACTGCGATTTCACAAACTCAGCGAATCATGAATGACAATGACATAGATTATTTGGTACCATAAATATATCCATACAAATTATACAAATACCGTATACATAAACTAGGCATCGCAGAGTGATTAACAATGTTTAGATTCAATGTAAATATGGGTTTACCTCGATCTGCTTGCATTGCTTTTATTTTCAGTTCTTCACTGCGTGTATCAACTCACTTTATTCTAAGTTCTAAAGATCTCTCAACCCTTTGAAGTACTAGTATTGGATTGATATATTCATATCTCTGAATTATTGTGGTTATTTTGAAAACAAGACACAACCTTCCTCCAACAATGTTTGTGAATTCAGAAGCAATGTCTCGTGTTGATAAATCATGTTGTTAGAGCCTTCGCCCTTCGGTGATTATCTTTAAGATCCAATACCTCAAAAACGAGATGAAAATTAGGCTAGACAAACAAGCCAATTCTGCGTTACAAACTGTCTGATATGCCGAGCTTTTGACACGATGCTGTATCGTTCAGTCTTCAGTTCTTTTGACGAGAATTAAATAATTCAAATATATCATAAAAAAGAGCTCGTGCTCCAACACAGCGTTCCATTCTGGAAACTTTTAACAGATACGTTCATCGTAGCGTGAACACTAATTGAGTTGCTCAACTGAATGGATTTTAAATATCAGATTAGTTAGTGTTCCAAGCAACGGTTGTCGTTAGAAACATGGTGGACACATCGAGAAAGTTGTGCTATCAGCTTCAACAATTCACCAAAAAGAAACAAGAACCTACAGGAGTGGATAAAGGAGGTCCTGTCAGATACAGAAAGGAAACGTCTTCTTGACACGCGTCAGACCAGGTCTGTAGAGGCACGACAGTTTCGAAGTATTTATATGCGAGCTATACCCTGCGATTGAATGATCTCTTGGAGAGATGGCAGCTGACAGGAGCTACAACAGATATACTAATCAAATAAGCCATTAAAACTTTATCGTCACTTTTGTTATTGTAACAAAAATCTAATGGGAAAGGATGTCATACACGCCTATACAACCGGCTTATAAACGACGTCGTAAGATCCCTCAAGCAAGTGAGAACAAAAGTGGACGATAAATTCAGGGAGTGGTACCAGGAAGCATCTGAAATGTCCCGATCTGTAGAGGTAGGTACAGCCTTCTATTCCGCGAACCTGCGGGCGCTAGCAACACCGACTGAGAACACTCCGGCAACTACACACGAGGATGATTACAAGAGGACACTGGGATACTGAGAAGAGCTTATCTAAGTTTTGGGCAGAAGGCCTTCACTTTATTCCAACTGTTAGTTCTGGAAGCCGCGAGCGGTTACGAAATAACGTGGTACATGCAGTTTTGTAACAAGTACGAGAGCGATCTTCCTAACCCACTGGCCAGGATTGAACGGTCGAACTCGAACTGCGGAAACTGAAATGGCGAAAAGCCGACCCTCTTGATAGTCTCGATCCCCGCGACAGCGAGCGAAGCTTTGAAGGCATGCAGAATGAGCGACCTTCCCAATACACATATGCCGCTGAAGATCCTTTGTACTTTCGGAGTGTCATCTTGTGAGACCGATCGAGAGAGCCAACAGTGAGCTCACCTACTTAAAGACCTACCTGAGAAGCATTATAGGATAGGACCGACGTAACGGTCTAGCGTTAACGCATAACGAACTTTTCCAGGAAGCATCCAAGACGTCTTACGCTGGTGGACATGCTCGACTAAGCGCGGTGGTGGAACGCTTCAAAATTAGTAATCTCGAATTAGCCTCGAAGACAATAGCTACCTCGAGAAAACAGGAATCGTATAAACTGATAAAAACAGTTTCCGATTTTTAAATTTCTGGATCCGCCCCTGACATGTGTCATCTCTCTGCCGACATTGACGGGGTTTGGCACATGATCATTTTCCGTTATTTCTGCTTGCGCGGTGATCCGTATGTGAAAATTGAACATCACGTTCCCAAGGCCAGGATATACGCCCCTGGGATAAAAGATCAAGAAACGGGATGACGTGTTACGAGAACAAACCCCGACAAGTCAGCAGAGAGATAACAGCCAAGACCCAGTATTACCGGGGGGGTTGATTTAGATACCCCTTTTTCAAAGCTATCAAAACTCTGAGACTTAATTCGTTTTTTTGTATATAAATATGTTGAAGCTATTCAATCTTACACGTATATACACTGTTTATTGGTAGGTCAAACTCATTTTCATGATCCGTGCACCAAGTCGAACTTTATTATTTTTTGCGCCGAGAGTGATCAAATCGCTCTTGTACTGTTTGAAAGTAGAAACAGCGGACTGATTGAAAGTACAAGCAGCGGACACCCGTGCCCTGTGATATACATTCCCCTCAGTAACTTTATCCCGGAGTGTCTCATAGGTAATTCGGTAGTAGTTACTCTTTCCATTATTAGCATCATGAGCTGTGTTCTTTCACGAAACCACCAACTCCAACGCTTCATATTTGTTAAACTCGGTATGTAAACTCGGGCCCGGGAAGTCCGTCAGCCGGGTTCATAATTATTCTCAGAAAGCTCTCAACCGATGGCTTTGTCAAATTAAGTATCCCTCGCCTTGTAAGGTTTTAACAGCTTGTCATTCCGTGTCTGAATCCATAAATAACAAGCCGAAGAGCTACTAGAAATTCAAATTTGCTTCATTACAATTGCAATCTCTTCTCGATCGGACACACCCGCCCGGCAGTCATTTCGCCAATCAAGCGACGGCATATAGTAGTACCAGAACATGATAGCTATTCACAAGAACTCATTTGTATTCTTCTCTGAACCAGCCGACGATGAAGAGAGAAAGATCATTTCTTCAAATTTCTCCACTGGTAAAGTCATTTCTGTTTACACAGTATAGCCTGTTTATTCAGCTATTCACAAGAACTCATTTGCAATATTCTCTGAACCAACCCGACGAGAAGGTCATTTTACAAGTCAAACACTGGCATTTTCATGCATGTTCACACATAACTCATTTGCAATCTTACCTCGAATCCCCGCCGAGAACTGAGTCATTTTACAAACCAAACACTGGCATTTTCATGCCTGTTCACACATAATTCATTTGCAATAATTCCTCGAACCCCCGCCGAGAAAGTCATTTTACAAAAATATTAAAGTATTATTACAAATCAAACACTGGCAATTTCCTGCCGCCTGTTCACACCTAATCCGATTTGCAATCTTTCCTCGAACTCCCGCCGAGAAAGTCATTTTACAAATCAATCACTGGCAATTTCATGCCTGTTCACACCTAATTCCGATTTGCAATCATTCCTCGAATCCCCGCCGAGAAAGTCATTTTACAAATCATGGCAATACAAATCAAAACACTGGCAAATTCCTCATGCCTGTTCACACCTAATTCCGATTTGCAATCATTCCTCGAATCCCCGCCGAGAAAGGCATTTTACAAATCAAACACTGGCAATTTCATGATTTGCAATCATTCCTCGAATCCCCGCCGAGAAAGTCATTTTACAAATCAACACTGGCAATCTCATGCCTGTTCACACCTAATTTCGATTTGCAATCTTTCCTCGAACCCCGCCGAGAAAGTCATTTTACAAATCAATCACTGGCAATTTCATGCCTGTTCACACCTAATTCCGATTTGCAATCATTCCTCGAATCCCCGCCGAGAAAGTCATTTTACAAATCAAACACTGGCAATCTCATGCCTGTTCACACCTAATTCCGATTTGCAATCATTCCTCGAATCCCCGCCGAGAAAGGCATTTTACAAATCAAACACTGGCAATTTCATGATTTGCAATCATTCCTCGAATCCCCGCCGAGAAAGTCATTTTACAAATCAAACACTGGCAATCTCATGCCTGTTCACACCTAATTTCGATTTGCAATCTTTCCTCGAACTCCCGCCGAGAAAGTCATTTTACAAATCAATCACTGGCAATTTCATGCCTATTCACACAGAACTCATTTGCAATCGTATCTTTCCTCGGACCCCCGCCGAGAAGTCAATTTTTACAAATCAAACACTGGCAATCTCATGCCTGTTCACACCTAATTCCGATTTGCAATCTTTCCTCGAACTCCCGCCGAGAAAGTCATTTTACAAATCAATCACTGGCAATTTCATGCCTATTCACACAGAACTCATTTGCAATCGTATCTTTCCTCGAACCCCCGCCGAGAAGGTCATTTTTCAAATCAAACACTGGCAATGTCCATGCCTGTTCACACCTAACTCCGATTTGCAATCATTCCTCGGACCCCCGCCGAGAAAGTCATTTTACAAATCAAACACTGGCAATGTCCATGCCTGTTCACACCTAACTCCGATTTGCAATCATTCCTCGGACCCCCGCCGAGAAAGTCATTTTACAAATCAAACACTGGCAATCTCATGCCTGTTCACACCTAATTCCGATTTGCAATCTTTCCTCGAACTCCCGCCGAGAAAGTCATTTTACAAATCAAACACTGGCAATCTCATGCCTGTTCACACCTAATTCCGATTTGCAATCTTTCCTCGAACTCCCGCCGAGAAAGTCATTTTACAAATCAAAACACTGGCAATTTCATTCCTGTTCACACCCAACTCCGATTTGCAATCATTCCTCGGACCCCCGCCGAGAAAGTCATTTTACAAATCAAACACTGGCAATGTCCATGCCTGTTCACACCTAACTCCGATTTGCAATCATTCCTCGGACCCCCGCCGAGAAAGTCATTTTACAAATCAAACACTGGCAATCTCATGCCTGTTCACACCTAATTCCGATTTGCAATCTTTCCTCGAACTCCCGCCGAGAAAGTCATTTTACAAATCAAACACTGGCAATCTCATGCCTGTTCACACCTAATTCCGATTTGCAATCTTTCCTCGAACTCCCCGCCGAGAAAGTCATTTTACAAATCAAACACTGGCAATTTCATTCCTGTTCACACCCAACTCCGATTTGCAATCTTTCCTCGAACCCCCGCCGTGAAAGTCATTTTACAAATCAATCACTGGTAATTTCATGCCTATTCACACTTAACTCCGAATTGCAATCATTCCTCGAACCCCCGCCGAGAAAGTCATTTTACAAATCAAACACTGGCAATGTCCATGCCTGTTCACACCTAACTCCGATTTGCAATCATTCCTCGGACCCCCGCCGAGAAAGTCATTTTACAAATCAAACACTGGCAATCTCATGCCTGTTCACATCTAATTCCGATTTGCAATCTTTCCTCGAACTCCCGCCGAGAAAGTCATTTTACAAATCAAACACTGGCAATCTCATGCCTGTTCACACCTAATTCCGATTTGCAATCTTTCCTCGAACTCCCGCCGAGAAAGTCATTTTACAAATCAAACACTGGCAATTTCATTCCTGTTCACACCCAACTCCGATTTGCAATCTTTCCTCGAACCCCCGCCGTGAAAGTCATTTTACAAATCAATCACTGGTAATTTCATGCCTATTCACACTTAACTCCGAATTGCAATCATTCCTCGAACCTCCGCCGAGAAAGTCATTTTACAAATCAAACACTGGCCATTTCAAGCCTGTTCACACAGAACTCTGATTTGCAATCATTCCTCGAACCCCCGCCGAGAAAGTCATTTTACAAATCAAACACTGGCAATGTCAAGCCTGTTCACACAGAACTTGGCTGTTGGTGTTCGGCGGCTGTTGCTGTTCAGGCTGTTCAGCTTGCGGGTCTTGTTGAGCTGGCAATTCAGGGAATTGTACATCATCACCTTCGGCCATCATCAGATATAAATTTGTGCGGTATTCATCAAAGCACCCACGTTGCTGCTGACTTGAAATGAATCATAAAACGTAAAACTTTATACCTCAAGTTCTCCTTCTTCTACCAGAGGAGCAGGTTCTATCGGCATTCGTACTTCGGCCATGAATTCAGAATGATTCGCGTGGGTCGTATCAAGAAAAAACAAAGAAGAGTTCATCTGACCACTGTTCCGCTGGAACTGAGCAAGAAGGGAGTGTCCTGCCTTTGATGCCGTATATATTGCCACTGTGCACGTGCACACGTGCACGTAGGTGTTAACGAGGCATTATTATACCGTATTTCATCTTTGCATCTCATTAGAGTGTTATGAATAGTAAATGTAAACTACTTTTAGGGAACACGTCCAAATATCGGAATCGGGTTCTACCGATTCCGATCAATCGGAAATAAATCCGTTCCGAATTCCACCCGATTCATCGGAATTGATAGAATCGGAATCGGTTCCGAAAGAATTGGATTCCGATCAATCGGAAATAAATCCGTTCCGATGATAACTTGAAGTCCGCCCGATTTTATCGGTAGAGAATCGGAAACCTTCCTTTGGATTCGGAAAATAAAAAAAAAGTCGAACATTACCACCGGGCTGAGGGTTGAATGTTGATGTATCAATGAAATACATTTGTAGATTCTAGGCTTTCATCTGATTGATGCAAAGTAACCAGTGAATGAATGTACTTTATTTGCACTTTTGCATTACATAGAATTAATAGAACAAGACGCTCAATGAGCGTACACTCGGGCTTATGACAAGGACAATGTCAGTTGCGTGAGGAGAGACCACATCCATCATGAGTTACTGAAAATAACTCGAGGCTGGTTCGACTGTTTGCATGACTTCTGTACATATTTTCATTTGCTTTTCAATTCATTTTTTGATGAGTTCGAGTTCGTGGAACGACGTCGTACAACAGCCGATAAAACACGGGCTTTAAACACGCTCATTTCACAGACAAAAGCATACGCCGATTCGTGTGGGCCGGCACTCTGAAAGATGTCGTTTCATTTATAACAAAAACAAACGCGCCTTAGCTTCATCGTCGAACGATCAACTAGAATCCTAACCTTTGATAACCTGAGTATCAGGCTTTTTTGGCGGAGGGGGAGAGAAAAAGAAAGGGGGAAGAGAAGGGGAAAAAAGTCTGACACAGACCAATTGATTTGAGCCTTCCGCCCCCCGCGGCAGCACGATACATATATCTGAAAATAACAACCAATCAAAATCACTTCCGCTTTGCCAACTGTCATGTCAAGACTGTCGTATGTCAACTGAGGAGCTTGACCTTCAGTGCTGTTGGAGTTTTTAAAACCGTTTCGGTACGTTCTACAAGCATCGTTTATATCTTAAACCTTTAATAGCTTGAAGATCTACAGCTGCTTTCAAAACTAAGATTCAAATCTACTTGAGTCCTATGTGTCGTTTGTTTTCGCAATTCCCTTATCTGCTGAGTAATCTTGAAACTCGATACGATTAAATACGTCGCATACTTTCTTCATTCTTCGACCAAACAAAACTACTAAAACCGAAGAAAGCCCATTTTATAACTCGGGCTTCCTTCGGAAGGGCCCGAGTAATTACATATTTTGTATGTATAAAAGTGAGAGTCATGACTCAAGGTGAGTTCGATCTACGTTTGTAGTACGCTGCGACGGCTTGTGATAAATGAAGTAGATCTTTGCATAATTATTTTGAAACAGAATGAATTACAGGGAAGAATCGGAGAACTGATACAAGCAAAACCTTATAAGCTTGTACCATTATTATTTTGTCGCCGGATTCGTTGTCACCTTTGAAAGCACAAAACATTGTCCATTATATTAAATTGACACACAACAGCATCTTCGATATCAACCACGTGCATCGGCTGTTATGAAATCTCGAAATATCATTTCCTTTACCATTAAAATATAATGCTTATGAGCTCGTAGAGCTATCAAAATAACACCTCTGGGTCGACATTTGGAGCACTAGAGTATTTCTTTACCGCGTTACTGGCTAACGAAGTTTCCAAATATTTGGCGCCATTTTGGTGGTGAGTGACACCATCACCACTCATGCATGGCCGACAGAATTTCAAATAAATTTAAGCTTAAAGTTGACAAACATCACTTCATTTCACTATAAATAGAACTTCTAAGCATATATAAAACTAAAATCATTTAATTTGGCACAAATTTGTTGAATTCCATGACTTTTCAGAAACGTGATTAGCGTTAATTACTGAAAGGTAATTATAATTTTAGACTGACATGTCTGACATGTTGCGTGCAAGAAATACACTTTCTATTTGTGTGATCTGTTGCGTGTTTCTAAAAAAAATCAATCACGACCCTATACAATGTATGAACATATACTAAGAGTACGTAGTCTCCTTAATTTGTAGATATTTCCTTAGTCGTCCTGAAACGCTACTTACATTGTAGTATGTGTGAATGCTACAGACTTTTATCTGGAAGTTACGATTTCTGAATCGTGATTTTGGCTGATTTTGGTGTCTCATATAATGATCTACCGCGGAAACTCTTCTACTCCGGCAACCACGTACAATTATTATGCAGCTTCATACATTTTAAATTTATAGCAAACGCGTCAAAATAAACTTGAGAACCAGTTGAAATTGCAAAAACTATATTTTTAAGTCCATCAGAACTGGAGCAATTCGAAGATACGAAAAAGACACGAGTCCGATACGAATGAACCGGGGCATTACCGATGAAATCGGAAGAAAAGACGACCAGTCGTACTGATCACACTGATAACAGTGATCGGAAATATTTTTATCGGAATCGGAAAAAATGCTAAGAGTCCCTGACAGCCTTGAATATAATCTTATCGGAATCGGAATCGGAACGATAATCGGATACCCGACCGATATTTGGACGTGTTCCCTTAATAGAATTGCACGCAAAATGCTCTTGTCCCACTGATTAACTGCTTGAGTAAAAAATTGTCTGTCAGCTTTGAATTGTATCTCTATGTTGCTTTAGTTAATGGTGTCAAATTGCATAACTCTCCATAAGACGGACACCTCTCTAAGACGGACAGTTGGTGGTGGTCCCGAGGGTGTCCGTCTTAGAGAGAGTTCACTGTACATGTATTGTAGTTGGGGACTAATCACATCAGATGCTAGGAATCATAGATTGTTCATTTTATTCAAAGGTTGCTTATAATTATGGAGTCAGAACTTGTAGATCCAGGATGGATGAAATTCAACTGTAAATCAGGTGAACTTCTGTTTTATTACAACAAAGATACAGCAGAACACAAATTTCCCATGTGGAATAGTACCTCAAGGGTGAGTGATTCTGATGTTCTGATGATACTGTAAGCTAAATGTAAGGGTTCAATATAAGCCACACTTTTTATCCGAAAATCGCGATCCAAAGTTGGGGATGCGGCTTATCATGCATGTCCGATACGAACGAAGTGAGTCAACTCGTCTAATGAATTCACGACTTGACTCAACTCGAGTCAACTTGTGAATAAATTAGACGAGTCGACTCGTCTGCTTAATATTAATGAAGATGCAAATTAGTTGGATCTCATACGGAGTTTAAGCCCACGAAGTGAGTCGACTTGACTCAACTCGAGTCAACTCGTGAATTCATTAGATGAGTTCACTCGTTGTTATATTATTATTCTTCGTTCTCAAAAGAATCGAAGTCAGAGTCTATATGAAAGACGGAATGCGCATCTGAAACTGCGGCTCTTACTTGGTGTTGCAAGGCACCAAACCTGAACCTGCTTGATCTACATGTACAGTCATTTGCAAAAATTCTGGCCGCCACGATATATCAATATATCAATATATCGGGTGCATTATGGGTAATTAAATAATACTATTTTCAGTTTCCTAACTTATTAAATGAAGTAAAATGTACAAACAACAAACGTAAGACTAAAATAAACATTATAATAAATATTTCTACCAACTTTGCTGGCGTTAACCTGCTTTAAGGGGAATTTTAGATTATTTGCCTGAGAATAACAAATATTTTACCTTAAATTAATTTGTGTTATTTTGGTCTATATAATAAAAATAAAATTACACAGTGGCTTGAAGATATTAATTTTATTTTCTCGTGTTAAAAACAATATTGTTTTTACCACTTGAAAGTAAAATTCATAGCTTCGCGCCGCCATCTATGTATTGGCATCTAAAAATGAGCAAAATGTGAAATTATCGAATTTGACATTTACTTACTGTAAATGCTTGAATAAGTGCCACCTTCCCTACTCCTAATTGTTTACAATCTCTTATACAGTGGGAATTCCATCGCTCTTTGACCAGGTTGAGGTCTTGTTGAATTACATCTGAAAAAACGTCGGTCAAAAAAGCCCTCAAAATCGACAATGTTTCGGGTAACATTTGATAACTTCAACGCGCGGTTAATTCTGGAGCCTGGTAACGAATTTACGAATTCAAAAACGGTCTTCATTCGGCGCCCCGTTGTTTATTCGTGTTCTATTCGAGAATAAATCGGATGGCGGGAAACGATCACGCTTTGCAAGACCTCCATTTTGGTAACAGACTTGCCATGTTGTCCTCTGGTAAATGAACAGCAAAATGAGTCCGAAAACATACCGTAAAGGGGCAGTGTCAACCCATATGACCGCGTAAGCCTGGGTACGAAGAAGCGAGAAATAATAAAAGTCCACCGTGGACTTTTATTATTATCGATGTTTTCAATCCGTTTCCATCGACCTTAATCAGGTTTGTTCAAGCGTCGAATTGATCACCAGTAAAAATTCAAAGCATGTTTTTCATTTTCAACAATTCCTCATGGGAATTATTTCATCTTAGAACTGACTTTGAAGCCGTGGAAAAAGTGTCGAACAGCTCAGTAGAGAGGCAGGCCACCATCGTCGAGTGAAGAACACCGAATTGTAAACCGGCAATTCTGGTCGATTGCAAAGGAATGTTGATCATCAATCGTAGATGCAGTACTGTCCATGACTTTTAAAGATAGAAACTCACTTAGAACGACTTGTAAACCTGGTGAGCTTCCACCATTTACTTATGTGTTTTGTTTGATCGGCCGTTGGAAAATGATATCGCCGTGAATTCACTTCTTGAATTCTGTCCTTTTGATATATTGAAGTACTAAAATTGCTTTCTAAATAAAGATTAGTATCTACATGAGTCCTGTAGGTCATTTATTTAGCGATTAGTACGGTTTTGGGGGCTTTTGTAACTCGCTCCCGGGCAAGATAGGCTTCTCAACCGAGTGTTATTGTTTTGATTTTAATGCACATGTGTGAGGCTTGATACTGCCACTTTAACGCCGAAAAACAAGAAAAAGTAGCACAACGATATTTTGAAGCTTGTTTTATATTTTTAAATATAATTGGCCTGGTAAAAATCAAATCACAAGTTCAGGGGATGTATGAAATCGTCTTCTTTTTTTTATTTTTTATTTATTCTTTCTCGCAGAGCTTGTTTATTTTTAAAATGCCCCGATTTGCCGTTGGTGGATATATGAAGAAACGAAGAGAGAAGATGCAATTGACAAAAGCAAAAGAATCGAGGAGCTGAACGAGGCGTTACTTGAAAAGGAGAGATATGTTAGAGCAAAGAATGAAAAGCTTCGACGATTAGAGGACAAGGTAAGGCTAAGTGAATATGAAGTTTTCATTTTAAAGAAAACTGTTTTATTCAGTCATTTAATTTGATATTTTGGTCAACCGACGGTAACCGTGTTTACCTAGCTATTGGTCGATTATGTTACTCGTTAATTTGCAAGCAGTGGCTATGAATGCTACCTTTTTTGTACATATCTGCAATCTACGTCTCACTTTAATAAATCAAATATAAATTATTATAGGTAGACAGTTTAGTGGGAAAGATAGAAGATACAGAGAGTTGTAGAAAGGAGCTTAGTAACGAAGAAACAGAAAACAATGCGCGCGGTAAATGCTCGGAAGAAGATACCAACATCTGCAGAGAGTTTGACTGCGACGACATCTAGAAAGCGGAGATGAGAGATGTTTAAGGTATCAGGATATGTTTTTTTTAGCAAAAAAGTTCAAAATCGGATTTTTAAAGATTTTGAATAAGCTTTCCTTTTTCTCTAACCAAAATCGTGACTATTTTGCTACCGGAAACGGTATGTCAACAGTAATTGGTTGGATTGTGACGTCACTCGAAGCGCATCAGTACGTGCCACACATAACCAAACGGCGAACGATACAACAACTACACAGAATAATTTTAACAGTGATACACTTTTGAACTGTTTACATGTTAAAGCAAATACACATCTTCAAGAAAATGTAAATATTTATATTCTCATCCAAGAAGAATATCGTCAACTTCGTCTTCGAAGAAACCGTCCCCAAACAGAGCAGAAACCCATACAAATACAAACACATAAAACATGTCCCGGCATCCGCAATACTAGAACAAGCCAGAGCACAATAAATGTACTGCAATTCTTTGTCATTTGCATATGACCTGTCGAGCTTTGCAGAATACTGACCAGATATCTTGACAAGTGATTGACATATTCAATTACGCTAGGTGTTGGATAAACATGGTGTGGCTTGATCCTCCAAAACAGTAATTGCGTCTTTTCTCGGAACTATTTTCAGTGCTAAATGCACTTCTTTCAAATGCTTAATGTCGCTAAGGTTTCGATGGATTTCGCTGAAAATTGGTAAGGTGGCTAATAATAGTTGATCTAATAAACGGTGTCTCAGATTTTTTCATTCAAACATTATGGCCCTATTTGTTGACGATATAGCTCTACAATCAATTGTTCAACTTTGGCGTAGGATTGCGGTTGATCTAAAACAGTTATCGGCAAACTGAGACAACGTTTTTAAGTTCATTATCTCGAGTCTATTAGAGTGTTTTTCACAAGCATAACTTAAAATGTGCAATCGAACTTTTAGAACGCACTATGGTCGAATTTCACGAATACTCGCCTAACAATTTCTATAATGAAAAATCTACAAATATGAAAGTATACTCAAAAACTATATTTATTCAGCTTTCAGAATATGTATACTTTCTTGGTAAAGTATTGTAAAGCGCGCGTGTTGTCGAAGTCCAAAGACATAATGGTCCAAAACGTATCCTGATACCTTAATGCAGCAAAAGAAATACACGAAGGGAAGAGTTCAGGAAGTTATAGATTGGTAGATATCATAGACAAGTTGGTGGAAACTGATGAAATTGTTGAAACCATTCAGAAGGCTAAGTGCAAGAATATTCGGAATCGTGTTTTTCCAAAAATATAACAGAAGAGTTTGTTAAAATTTGAAAACTCTGATGTAAATATGGTTAGATCAGTAGCAATTTATTATAGTAAGGGGGTGATGGGGGAAAATAAGTATCGCTGCACCTATAAAGCCACGTCATATAATAGTAAGAAGGGTAAGACTAAAGCTAGTCGTATCACAGTTGCGGACTGCCCAATTCCAAAGTTGGTCCCGTATCACAGGTTAATAGCTTCTATCAATAGTATTAACATAGGTACATTGAATAGTGTCTATGATACTCTTTGTGGGAAAAGGTTAATGGTGTATATTTGGAGGAACTCCTTGTCAGCCTTGCGGCATTTTATCTTAATAATGATTATGATCTTCTGAATTTTGGTGATTCTGACACATTCTATGTTGCATTAGGTGGAGATGATGCGCCTTGCGGAAGAGACGACACGGCAGTAGCTTGGCTAGTTACTATACTGAATATTAGACAGGGAGTATTGAGCAGCTCAGAAAATTTCCTTCTGTTTGGCGCAAATTGTAACTAGAGCAGTTTACCGTGTAGAAGATTTGTTGTGCAGTTATTGAGAGATATTGAAATAATTGAGAAAACAACCTATCCAATCTCTTGCAATAATACAACACGTAACAACAAGTTTTATATTTCAGAGCTTCCCAATGACATGAAGATGATTTGTTTTGTTTCTTTATCGGGTGAACTAAGCAACAGTGCGACATATTTTTCATCCTTTGCAGATGTCACAAAGAATAACATGAAATCTCTGTCTGGCACTTTTCGGCCTGAAGCTATGAATACATGGAAACCCTGGAAAAACTAAAAACCAAGATAAGTAAGCAAAAAATTGCAGATTCAACAAAACGATCAAAGATTACTACTTTTATATTTCAGCAGCACATCAGGCAATAATTCAAACCGCTTATAGGCAAACTTGTCGACAGAATTCATGTAGATCATTTACATATTAAGAATAATGCTAGTGCGCACGCCCATCGCCATTTCCTAGAGGAATTGCTTCTTCAGTGCCATAGTGATATTTCACACTATAATTCCTTTAAGTTCCACCAATAATTTGTCAGGTATGTAGAAACCTTACGATCTAAATGTAATTGTCCAAGAGTGGCAAAGAAGGTCATTAGGTGGTTTGAGGAAACAAAGGCAAACGATAGTTTTGACTATCGTTTCACAGGAAAGGATTCACGTATGATTTTACACAACTGTATGTTTTTAATCGAAGTTCTTGAAGAAGGGACTGCTGAACACCGACATCATCAGCAAAGGATATATGATCTGGCTTTTATATGTCTTTGTTTGCGTGACTCTGTTTCTCTTTTTAGCAGAATCAATATTACAGATGAAAAAGTAGGTTAGTTGAAACAAACTTGTAATATGTATTTTCGAGCAAATGATCTGCACTACTCTGTTAACCCAACAGTATGGCACCTTGGGCATGTCGTTCCATTTGACGATGCAGATATGAAGATGAAATATGGCATGGGACTTGGCCTAAACTCAATGGAGGGACGAGAGGCTAAGCATATTGCAATTGATAACTGATAAAGGGGTGCAGGTGATGACATATTTGACTAAAGCTCTTACCGAGGGCACCCACGAGCGGATCAAATTTGACGTTAAACTGATAATCAGAGCTTGACTGCCCGGGATTAGTAGCAACAGATTATCTTCACTATAAATGTACAAATATTACTTAGACTAGTACACTGTATTTTAAAACACTACTAATCACTGAAATCCAGTTAAATAGTACAGCATTAATCAGTGGAGTGTCTTGTCATGTCTTGGAGTGGGGATCTCTCTGGAAGGTAAATATGCTCTTGCCGTTAATATGATTTTCAAAAAACGAATTCCGGCCGCTATAGGTTAACATTTTATTTTAAATATATTTTGAATAGGTCAATACATTCTCGTTCAGGTCGATTGGGAGAAAGTCAATCCTGCAAACGGTTAGTTAGAATATACATTGGTTGAGTGCATCAGCTGTCTGTGAAAATTATGTGTTTCTTATAATTTTCTGTTAAATCTACAATCCCCGACAATATCAATGAAACAACTATCTAAATTCTGACTGATTCTACCAAACATGGCACTAAGTTGCACATTAACTGCATATCATGGTACAAACCCCCTCGCCCCTCATCAATGTTGAGGGTAGCAATGATCGCCGTGTTCGAATCGCACCACTAATCAACATTGATGTTGGGGGGAGGGGGGAGGGGGGAAAGATGCCTTTTGCGTGCGCCACAAAATATCATTATCAATGATTTTCAAAGCGTTAGTGTTTCAAAGTAATTTGGCGCCGATTGTCTCTATCGGAATGTTACAAACGAAAACAACGAGACGCACAAATATTTGTGTCATACATCCCTTAGTTGTCCAAAATTACATGCCATGTTGTGAGAGAACATATGTTCATTAATTAGAAGGTGAATTAAGAATGAATTCTAAATAAAAAAGTTGATTGTTGGTGTTCCAAATGTATAAACTTAGCGTGCGCACGTCCAGCAATGGCACGAAAAGTCATATCTCCGGAAACCAAGGCATTGTTTCAATGTCTTCACACTCAGAGCACATTATCGTTTAAAAAATCGCTGTCAAATGTGGGGTATCGCGTTCAACGGTGTATAGATATATTTTATCGCCTAAAAAACACATGCACACCGAGATAAAGAAGAAACCGGGAAAGAAACGCAAATTCCATGCGCGCGAAGAGCAACGAATTAAGCGTTGTATTGACACGCTACGAAAGCGGGAAGGGAATTTTACGGCTAAACGACTACTGGTAGAGATGAATATTCCATCTAGTGCAGTATCAGTGAGGACAATGCAAAGGCATCTCAATAGACTGGGATACCGGTATGTACAAGCCCGAAAAAAAGGTATATTGACCAGAAAAGATCTACAACGCAGGCTGGCATTTGCAAGGAATTTTAAAAGAAACTACCTAACAGACTTTTGGACTAAAAAAGTTGGATATTTCTTTGATGGTGTTAGCTTTTACCACAAGTATAACCTGTTTGATCAAGCAAGAGCGCCGGATAGTCTGATATGGAGACTAAGATCGGAAGGACTTTTTCTGAGTATTGTACAGCGAAAGGATCGCACGTTGGTTCCGGTGGACGAGTTGTTAATTTTTTTGTAGGCATTTCATACAACGAAGGAGTTGTTTTATGTGAAAGGTATGAAAACCTAAACGGAGAAAACTTTACAAAGTTTATTTTAAAACATTTTGTTAAGGCTTTTCGTCTCAGTAATAAGGGTCGTTCACGGATTTTTGTACAAGATGGTGATCCTAGTCAAAAGTGTGCGCAAGCCAAGGCAGCTATGAAATCGATTCGTGCAAAAATGTTTGCAATACCTCCTCGTAGCCCAGATCTCAATCCTATAGAGAATTTTTTTAATACTTTGAAAAAGGATTTGAGGCAACAAGCATTAGATTTGAAAATAGCATATGAATCAGTTGACGATTTCGCAAATCGTATAAGATCGCTAATGTTAAGTAATTATCAAGCACAGATAGATAATACCATTTCAAGTGTTACTAAGCGCATTGATTTGATCATAAAGAACAAGGGTCGACGTACGAAGTATTGAAATTGATTAACGGGTTTAATCAATTAAACGGGTTTGAAATAAAGTAACTCTTTACTTTTGATTTGTAAATACTTTATTTAAATGAACGGTATAATTGACTCATCAACTATGAATAAATGTATAAAGCATTCTCGTACCCAGAGCCCACTCCTCTTTTGGTTTGTCGCTGGCTCTGGGAAACCCTGTTGCTCGGTCGTCAAATTTTGACGACCAAGTCGTCAGAGCGCATGCTCATACTAAAGACCGCTGAGAGCGGGTACTGTGGAAGAGTCTACTGGCTACGTAGTGTTCACGTTGGTTTGAATATTCAAACAATGTAACAAGTACACAAGTTTGTACATTTATCTTCGTGTAGCCGTTTAAAATCCCTTCGACGTTCATCACCGGTTCTTCTCTGGCTCTGTTGCGATAAAGGCTGGACGATAAATACATGTTCTAATGTAATCTTGCATGTGAACCTTCCTGTCTTCCGCTTTGTTATTGTTTCTCTTGAATTATAAAAATATTCCTTTGAATACTCAAAGCGAGTACGATCGTTTGTGTCTGTAGCCGTTACTTTACTTTTATAATTTATGTATTGTTAGATCACCCTTTACGAATTTATGTCTACACAGTCAATAAGTCACTCATTTCCATTGATTTATTATTCAACTGAAAAGGTATATAGTTTTTGAAAATAATATTGTATGAAATTACTACAACCGTCGTTGTCATTTGCTTTGTTCGCTTTGCAAGTTTGAATCTTTGTTTATCTCATGGACCAATCAAATACGATCATTCATTGTTGATTTCAACAGCCAATGAAATTCGCTAAAATTTCAGGGTTTCCCAGACCCAGCGACGAACCAAATGAGGAGTGGGCTCTGGGTACGAGAATGATGTATAAAGCTGTTAACAAAGGCCGTCTACGCTTATTGTGTACCTTGGATATGTGAGACGATAACCTTTCTGTACAATGATTTCGGACAGTTCAAACGCTTACAATCTTTTCTTCTTCTTTCGCGGACCGATTTGACTTGTGGTTACGTCGTCGTCAGAACAATCATCTTCCATCTGTGATAGTCGACGCCGTGAGTGCATGGTGGAGCTAGCTTGGTGCGTTCTTGGCGGTCCTCTTAAGTCAGGATGACCAAGACTATGCAGTGCATCCTGGTCTTCTTTGTTTACGTAGCTCCACGCACTGTGGTAGTCGGTGTGATTGTCCGAGAAGTGAACACTCGCTCCCTCCTCTAGCAAACGACGTTTACTTCTGATCCACCTTTGGGGACGATCAAACTTTACTGCCATATGATAATGCCAGCCATGATTTGTGTGTTGTTCAAGACAGCAACACCACTGCTTAATTGTAGCTGAACAGCTATCGAAGGAATTAATGACCCTATCAGCGAATGCCCTCCTTGTTGGAAAGCGTGTGAGATCCGCTTGACTATAAGTGATTAAATATACTTGTCGTACATTGGGCTCACGATCACGATCCGCCTCATTACTAGAGTTAGTCAAGCTACTCAATTGCATAATAACGCCAAAGATACAAGTCAATCTCTGATTGAATTGGATGGCGTTATGGAAGCTAGTACTAGTAGTAATCCAAAGAGGAAAAAGAGGAAGAAGAAGAAGGCTAAAGGAATATCAGCCAAATCGACCAATCCTTTACCACCTCAATCTAGTACAAGAACCAGAAACCAGGAATCAAACACTGCGAAAGAACCAACCAACAAAGACAGCCGAACTGTCGTAGTTATCGGCGATTCTATTGTAAAACACGTCCGGTTGGAAATTATCTAGCAGCTCAAGAACTGTGGTGAAGGCTTTCCCGGGAGCCAAGGTAGATGATATGTTTCATTATGTGAAGCCGACCTTAAATCTTCATCCTGATGAAATTATTATTCACGTTGGCACGAATGATGTACGGAATTCAAACCCAAGACAAGTCGCTGAGCGTATTGTAGATCTTGGTAATAGTATTATTGCTGATTCTCCTTCTACCAAGGTGACACTCTCAAGTCTAATTTCTAGGTCTGATGACAGCGCTTTAGATGAGAAAGTAAAGCAGGTGAATAAGGTATTGAACACGTTCGCAAGTCAGAATGAGTGGGACTTTCTATCCCATTCTAACATCACTACTGCTCATTTAAATGCTGGTGGTCTACATCTCAATCATATTGGAACCAAGCTATTATTTTCTAATTTATCTAAATTTATCAATAATAATTGACCTGTCGACATGCCTTGTGCAACTGCTGCAGCCTCTGAATCTGATATTCATACTGATAATTCCATCGATTCTATTTTATTTTTACCTTCTACGCGTGGCTTTAAAATGGCCAGTTTTAATGTAACTAGTTTACCGAAGCACTTAGACGAGCTTAGAGTTCTGCTTGCAGATAACCCTATCGATGTACTAGCGATCAATGAGACTAGGCTTGATTCATCTATCAGTGATTGCGAATTGTTGATTCCTGGATATGAAATTGTTCGTAGAGATCGTAGTATCAATGGCAGATATGGCGGGGGTGTTTGTTTTTATGTACTGTCTACTATAAATTACGCTCCCCGGCCCGATCTAGACATTGAACAATTAGAAAACCTTGGCATTGAAGTTCGCAAGCCACGTTCAAAGCCTTTTCTTGTTGTTACCTGGTACCGGCCACCGGATTCAACTGTCGACAAATTTAGTTACTTTGAAAAGCTTGTTGGTAAACTTGATGCAGGTGGTCTTGAGTATTATCTAATGGGAGATCTGAACGTCAATTTAGCGGTTTCGCATTCGGATAATAATTCACGTTTATTAACCAACATATCTGATCTGTATGGCCTTCATCAACTTATCTGCGAACCAACTCGCGTTTCGAATTTGTCTTCAACCATGATCGATTTAATATTTACGAATACTCCTAACAGGGTAGTTTGCTCCGGTGTCTCCCATATCGGCATTAGCGATCATAGCCTTATCTATGCGTTTCGTAAACTTTCAATCGGCTCATTTATTAAGGGACATTCCACAATATCTTACAGAAAATTCAAAGACTTCAATATTGCCAACTTTCGTGACGACATTTGTTTACAGAATTGGGATTCCATAAATTCTTTTGAAGACCCCAACAGTATGTGGCATGCCTGGAAAAACATATTTTCCAGTGTCATTGACAGGCACGCCCCTATTCGCACAAAACGTGTTGGAACCTTTAAATCACCTTGGATCACGCAACAATTAAAACAACGTATGCATGAGAGAAATGTTTTAAAACTTAAAGCAATACGCTCTAACGACCCTAGTGATTGGCGTGCTTTTTAAAAATGTCGCAATGCTGTGAACAATGAAGTCAAGTTAGTTAAACAGATGTACTGCAGAAAGGCTTTCCATGAAAATGAAGGCAATTCACGTAAAACCTGGGGCATTATCAATAAACTTACTTCAAGAAAATCCAAAAACTTGCACATAAATGAGATAAAACAAAACGGCACTTCCACATTTAACTCACAAGAGCTTTCTGAGACCTTTAACGATCACTTCGCTACAATTGGACCAAAGCTCGCAAATGAAATTCCACTGAATGTAAACAGCCTCTCTCACTTAGACTATCTGCATGGTCTGCGGTCCAATTACGCGACTTTTGAACTAAAACCAACAAATAGCTCCATTGTCCTCTCTTTGTTATCTAGACTTAGCATATCTAAAGCGACCGGACTAGATAAAATATCCGCTAGACTTTTACGCGAATGTGCTGACTTAATCGCGAGCTCCCTTTGTTCGATTTTTAACCTTTCCATTACCACTGGTGTATTCCCAGATGAATGGAAGTGCTCTAAAGTAATACCACTCTTCAAACAAGGGGAGCGCGCTGATTTGAATAACTATCGCCCCGGCCATCTCGATTATACCGGTTGTGGCGAAAGTTTTCGAAATAATTATTTATGATCAAGCTTTTGCCTATCTGACAGAACACAACTTAATCTCAAGCCACCAATCAAGGTTCCGATGCCTTCATTCTACAGTCACTGCGTTACTCGAGGCTACTGATAACTGGGCCTACAATATTGATAGTGGCAATGTAAACGCCGTTGTTTTCTTAGATCTAAAAAAGGCATTCGACACAGTCGACCACGATATTTTGTTATCGAAACTAAATGTGTACGGCTTCAGAGGAGCCGCGAATAACTGGTTCAAGTCCTACTTGAATTGTCGAAATCAAAAATGTTTTGTTAATGGGTGTATCTCGGAAAACCGCTCATTAACCTGCGGCATTCCCCAGGGAACAATTATTGGACCCTTATTGTTTTTACTCTACATCAATGATTTACCAATTTGCCTATCCTATTCGCAGCCTCGAATGTACGCAGATGACACCCACCTAACTTACGCGGATAATGATTTGTCTACCATAGAGCTAAATCTTAATCAGGACCTCGCCAATGTTAGTGAGTGGCTTATTGCGAATAAACTTACACTTAAGTCCAAGACAGAATTTATGTTGATTGGCTCAAGACAAAGACTTGGTACTTTTGATGATGCCCCATCATTAATGATCAACGGGGCTCCAATAAAACAAGTATTTAATTCAAAATCTCTGGGTGTATATATCGACGGAAATCTGTCTTGGACTGTTAATATCGACAAAAGCTCTAAGAAAATTGCCTCTAGCATCGGAGCCCTGAAGCGCATTCGATCGTTTGTTCCTAGGAAAACTCTGCAGTTCATATTTAACTCACTTATACAACCGCATTTTGATTACTGCAATGTTGTATGGGGGAACTGCAATAAAACCCTTGCGGATAAACTGCAGAAATTACAAAATCGTGCAGCAAGGATTTTAACTTTTTCAAGCTATGACACTAATGCCGATCGTCTTTTCGAGGAACTTGGCTGGCAAAAACTTGAAACACAACGCCAAGTTCACAAAGCTGTCATGGTTTACAAATCGGTTAATGGGCTCGCCCCCGACTACCTTTGCACAAAATGTTTTGACCGTAGCAGCGTTTCAAATTATTCTCTAAGAGACACCGAGAGCAAACTCGCTATTCCATTTCCTCGCACTAACTTCCTAAAAAATAGCTTTAGTTATAGTGGTGCGGTGTTAAGGAATAGCCTCCCTGTGGAGTTGCGGCAGGCCAGAACTCTAAGCAATTTTCGCTCAGGCTGCAGCAGTTTCTTCTCTACCAATTAGCTATATTAAGTAGAAGCACGGCATTCATGTAAAGCAGGTTCTTTTGTTTTTAATATTTTATAGTTATAGAATTTGTTATTGTAGTTATTATATCAGTTATTTTTATTATCTAAAAGTTGTAAATCCTGATGATTTTACCGTGAATAAATAAAGTTATACTAAATGGATATTTATCTGCTGGCTCTCGCTCATTTCAGGCATCTTGAGATATCGCTATGTCTCCATGACTGTCATTTAATACGGCTCGACATATCTCTATGTCTCCATAAAGTCTATAGGTTGTGTTTATTGTAATGTGCTTGTGTTCAACCATCACTCAATGCGTGACGTTTATAACAACATTTGACAACATGTACTCATTGAACTTCCGTGATGTTGTAAAATATGTAAATCGGCTTTAATAATGTTCATTATAATGTGCATTTACGACTACTTGAAGACATCTACAGAGTGTAACGCACATTTTAGTGTGATTCGGCTACACTGGTGCATTTAGTACAGTGTAAAGCGATGATTGAAGCCTCCTTTCATTAACTTTAAGCTAACCAAAATCATAGAAATATCACTCTTAGGTATCGTTCCATATGTCATGTATATGAAACATATATCAACTTGTACATATAAATCAAAATATTGTATTTGATGCGAATTGTAAAACTTTTTAAATGACTGTAGTCCCCCACCCCGGCCTGACTCCTTACATAATGTAAGAAATGACGTAAAATGTCAAGTCTTTAAAACCCACTACTACCATAATACCTCTGCTTATTTTTATATATAAGACATGATATTTCAAAGTAACAAATTTCGAGAGATTATTTGTATACAGAATGAATTTCATGAACATATCACAATGATTTGCGCACAAACACCTGTCTCGATTTAGGGTGTATACATCATAGACAATCCCAGACAATATCAATGAAACAACTATCTAAATTCTGACTGATTCTACCAAACATGGCACTAAGTTGCACATTAACTGCATATCATGGTACAAACACCCTCGCCCCTCATCAATGTTGAGGGTAGCAATGATCGCCGTGTTCGAATCGCACCACTAATCAACATTGATATTGGGAGGAGGGGGGAAAGATGCCTTTTGCGTGCGCCACAAAATATCATTATCAATGATTTTCAAAGCGTTAGTGTTTCAAACTAAATTGGCGCCGATTGTAGAATTAAACTGGCAGAGGACAAACATGACTTCACAAGCAAACGTCTATTCAGAGTGTCACCAAATTCCACGATTGCAGTTGAGAAGGCGTACAATATTTACCAAAAGTACAAGAGCATGACTTTTCAGTCATTGAAGACTTTGGTCGAAAAGTGAAAGGCATATTTCCTGGAAGGAGAACGGATGTATCCTATAAATTTTAATTGGCTTAGAAATAAGTGATAGCCTGTTATTACAAGTTTCAAGCCAAGTTAGCATCCATGATGATTTAACATGGGAGGTGAAATTCGGTGATAACAATTTCAAAGCAAGAAAATTGTGTGGGGTTCCTTCAACAATAAACAGTTTTTTACTGCCACTGCAAATTTGGAATTTAAGAACTCGGATTCAAATTGACTTGATGATTGCAAAGGGCTAACAAGGGAAATGATGGATTTAAAGAGAGAACTGAAGTGTTGTAAAGAGAGAGAACGTTACTGGAGGGTAAGCGCAGGAACAGAGCGGGAGAGAGTAAGGCTTATCAACGAAGACAATGCCGATTTCTTAAAGGTAAGTAAAGTCATACAAGTACTATGCTTATCAACATAATTATCAAATTCTGCCTTCAAACTCCAAAATAGGGCAGCTAGAATAATTACACAGTCTACTTTTGATTCTAGCTTCGGCCCACTAATTCACGAATTGGGTTGGGACAGATTATTAATTTCCAGACGCAAACTTTTGGCAATAGAAATGTTCAACATATATAATAACCAAGTGCCCAAGTATTTAATAGACACATTCAATAGGGTTGATACACCTTATGAGACAAGGGGTTCTTCATCAAAATTCCAGCTGTTCCTCCCCAAAACAAATTATGGTAAAAAGCGATTCGGCTACAGAGGAGCCCAAATCTGGAATAATTTACCGGAAGACCTGAGGTTAAGTCAATCGCTTAATACATTTACTAAATGGTATACCTCATTGCTTCTTTGACTCCTTGGTGGTTTAGCAATTTTAATATTAATTAATCTTCAACGCATCTGAAGGACTCCAAAAAGACAGGCTACTATGAATGGAAGAAGAAGCAACAAAAGACAAGATTTCACCATTTGGTCGACATCAGGTAGGTTTCAACTTTGTTAAGCAATAGTGTTTAAGAGAGGATGTCAGTAAGGTTCCAAACTTTTAGGTCAACTAAAAAAAATTCACCATATCATTCCTTTCGATGACCTATTTTAGGAAAAAAAATACTAAAACGTTCCAGCGAGTTTTATTTTAGGAGAAAATTGCACTTTTTAAAAACCTGTCTGACTGAAAATTATCAGCTAAATTAAAAGGCAACTTTGAACAGTCGGTGTGTGTTCACCTCTAGCACTACAACAACGACATTCAGTATACTGAATTAACGTTTCTCGGTCTTTCCAAATATAGTATTAATTATAGTATTATTTTTCTGTAACTTCTGTAGTATTTTTTTTTTTGGTTTTAAAAAGGCATACTGAACGCCATGAACGGAACGTTGAAATATAGTCAATGTTTGAGGTACGAAAAAGGAATCTGGTAAATAATTTTTTTGAGGAAAACGCCATGTCCTAGGAAAGCTGCACGTTTGCTCTATCAGTTTAGAAAGTTTCAAGCTTGGGAATTCAATGTAGCATTTTTGAGAAATAAAACTATTATGCTTGGGACTACCAAAATTAGCATAAATTTCGAACTGTCGTGGACATTTGAGTTGTTAAAACACAAAACTTAATGCCAAACACGACTATCTTGCACTGTTAGTTGATCGCTGCTAACGGATAAAAATCTTGAAGTTAATAGGAATGGTTTTCAGCCATATTTGAGCTATTTCAACCACAGTAAGCTCTTAAACTTTGACAATTAGCATATTCATTGATCAAATAAACACCGTGGATGTTTCCGATAATTGTGGTTCGTCACTCTGAAATGCTTAGAAGTTGCTCCAAATACGATTTACAAACAATTAAACTGATTTCTACTTAAAACTGGCGCTTATTCATGAAGAGTTTGGATATTTTGACAGGATGCTCCACTTTCTTGACAAGCCAATTATGTAACGCAATGTAACTGCTGCAAGTCACGTTACTGCCCTTCGAATATTTTTTTTGCGACATCAAATAATAGTTTTAATCATAAAATATAAAACTAAACATAATTCATACTAGCTTGAAAGGGTGGAATTTTGTATAACTCTAATAATTATTCCTACAAAAAGCGACATCACAGTTTTTATCCTGAACGAATAAATGGATGAGAAAATCAGTGCAAAAAGGGATAATGAATGGAATTGAATGACTGACTGACTGACTGACTGGATAAGAGCGAGAATGAGTGAATTAATGAATTAATATAATTAATTATAATTAATTAATAAATATTAATATTAACATCAACTTACTACAATATGCTACTTTCTATTATAAAATAATTTAGATATAACGCGCGCTCTGATTGGTTAATTACCATGTTGATATGAGGCTATGTAAACATGGTTCATGACCTTGAACAACCTTGAAGCGATGCAGTGGATTTGATTGTAAAAATAACTGACCACAAATGTATTTTTTCTGTTGTCAAACATGTTTTATTTTCTAAACAAAAGCCATAGAATTACAGTTTTTCTCGTTTAGTTAAGTTCAAGTTCTATCTAGATGTGATTTTGATGATTTTAAACCGAAAATTAAGTAATTTTGCAAGAATTGAGCTTCAAGTTCATTCAAACTCGGCCGGCAAGAAACTGGACGAATCGTCCAATTATTTATGTCCACAATAACGAAGAAAACTAAATATAACCGGGCTCAGTTTTCTCAATCACATACTAACCATTTTGTAAGTTATACTTAGCTACACATAAGTCTTATATTTTCTCAAGTGTACGACTGAAAATATCAAGAAAAGATAGCCGTATTATACTCACAAAAGAGTAAAAACAGAGCGATTCTTGTAGCTACACGGCGGGTTCGCCAGAACATTCAATAAGTTTTTATCTCTAGTAAAATATGTCAAAGAGAAAACATATCTTGAAATGTCTCAGAAACGTCCATCGTTTATACATTCTTGTCGAGAAAAGCGACGAAAAGATTCAAAAATACGACAAAAACTGTGGATATTTGGCTACCTGACTTCGTGCTCCATTCATCAAGATGTCAAATATTTCAGAAAGTTTGACGACTCTTCGTCATTGATCGTGATTCGGCTCAGCTTTTCTCACTTTTCTTCGTGTTTCGTGTTCACAGGATACAAAAACAAAGTGTAACAAGCATTCTTCTGCAATTTTCTGACAGAAAATAGCATTCTTCAAATCGTTTTTCGTGTCAAAACAGTAAACTGCACAAATAAAAGTTGTCGAGTCGCTTTGCCATTTTGATATCTTTCGTGAGATTTGATTGGAGTTTTACGAAAGAAATCCTTGTAGTTATTTTATAAAACAAATAGAAAACGTTTTCCCGTGTTTACATAGCCTGATATAAACACTCGGGGAAGTTTTTAAATGATAGGTGAATAAGGAGTCCAGTTGACAACTCATATTCAGTTCCTGTTTCTGGGCAACACAGGATTCCGCTTTCCAGAATGCCACTTCGCGACCACCGAATCAAGTTCTCTCAACTTATTTGAATCATTCTGGGAGTGCAGACACCCTAGACATGTAAGGTTTCACTGTATTCAACTTATTTGAATCATTCGGGGAGTGTGTTGACACCCTAGATATGAAAGGTTTTACTGTACGCCTTTGTATATGTGATGGCGCGGGTGTCAACAGGAAATTTGTGTAAATGCACTTATGATAACAACAAAACCGAAGAAGCACTGTTCACAACCATAAGCCCCTGCTCTGGAAAGTCACTCACATTTGTCATATAGATCCATCAATGAGTGTTAAAAAAAAAAAAAATCTAACAATAATCTCGGAACCTCACCATGCCCCGTCTTTTTATTCTATATATAGCACAACTTCAAAAAAAATGGAAACGCAGTAGAAAAGTCTTAAGACGAATGGGGTTAAGCAGTTAGCCTTTGATGGGGAATATATATTATGAGCGCATCTAAGAAAAGCTGATAAATATGATATCACTCAAAACAGTCTTCAGACACAGTCACCTCACAGAGGATCACTTTCATCTCACAAGTACAAGCAAAAGTAGCAACTATTTGGCTGATGATGTGTTGGGTGAAGACATGCTTAATCTCGTGAAGGTATATATATTATATTTTATATGTCGAACAATGCAGTCAATCAGTTATGAGTTGTTATTTCATCAATTTTGCTATGATATTGTTTTAGGTTTACCAAAGACATCTGAGATCCAAAGGTGGCAAGGCAGAGGAACTCACTATATTATTCCTTGAAAAAACAAGCAAGTTACTTTAAAATTTTAAGCACCGGTCCCCTTATTGGTAAAGCTCGAAAAACGTACAACTTGCTTTAGTTATTAAAACTCTGCACCATGCTCCAATCAAATTTTCAATGATAATTTCACTGTGGAAGAACGTGATTCCCAAGCGGTAGAAACCAGTGATGAATTTCAAAACACATCCAGCGATGTTTAAACACGAGAGGTTTTCAAAGCAGTTTCGAATACGGAAGACTTGAAGTGGCTTCGTTTGCTACCAAAGTTATCCAAGCTGTATGTAAAGAACACGCTGAAACTTGGTGAAGTGTTTTCGAATATGTTGCTCTATGTCATATTGAAAAATTATGGAAAATAAATCGACCTTTTTTTTTTATATGCAGAATTTACTTTAAAATTTTAAGCACCGGTCCCCTTATTGGTAAAGCTCGAAAAACGTACAACTTGCTTTAGTTATTAAAACTCTGCACCATGCTCCAATCAAATTTTCAATGATAATTTCACTGTGGAAGAACGTGATTCCCAAGCGGCAGAAACCAGTGATGAATTTCAAAACACATCCAGCGATGTTGAAACACAAGAGGTTTTCAAAGCAGTTTCGAATACGGAAGACTTGAAGTGGCTTCGTTTGCTACCAAAGTTATCCAAGCTGTATGTAAAGAACACGCTCAAACTTGGTGAAGTGTTTTCGAATATGTTGCTCTATGTCATATTGAAAAATTATGGAAAATAAATCGACATATTTTTTTTTATATGCAGAATCATAATATTTTAGATTTTCATTTAATACACAACATAAACCTCTTACACTTTACTCATTGATAAAGTTTGTTGCATGCTTCCGATTTGCGTGAATTTTGCACTAAAGTTGCGAGTGATATGAAGCTTTCAGATGATAGTTTCAAATTTAGTTTTATTTCAAAATTTGTACGGCAGCGCTGACAATGTGTGCGAGTATAGTATTTTGTACTAAAATTTAGCAGTCGCTTGTGGAGCATTTTCCAAGGTGCGGAATTTCTTGAAACTTGGCAGCAGTAATCCTTCACACTTGTACACTTGTTTGAGGTAATTTGAGAAAAATCCATCTTGGATTTTGGAAAATATAAGCATTTTCTCTGATTTTTATGAAATTTATGAATACCTCATTATCAAAATGAAAAATATCCGAAATCGGTTCACGTTTTGCTGCTCAAAACATCGATTTAAAATGAGACCCATCGTCCAAATAAATAGGAACATGCCACCTTAAACTGGCTCAAATCGTGGGAGAGTAACACTACATCACAATCGGAGTTGAGAAAAAAGGATACACACAAGCGATTTCTCCCACACCAGTCAAAGTTTGATGTCTTCTCTATGAATCTCGGATTCGAGTCTTTTGTCATAATATGTTTGAATAATTCCCTGGATCCGGAATATTGGCATGTAGAACAAATCAAGATACTATTTAAAACTCTTTTGCGGAACAAGAAGTATCAACGGTCAGAACAATAACCCAACAGCAGCCCAGTATGGTGAGTCCCGAAATGTACACACCAACGAAAAACGTCATAATTTTCCCGAGTGTTTATATCAGGCTATGTAAACACGGGAAAACGTTTTCTATTTGTTTTATAAAATAACTACAAGGATTTCTTTCGTAAAACTCCTTTATTTACGCGAGATTTTAGTGATCAAAATTTCAATTCTCCTGAAAAGCGTCAGAAATCGCCCATCATCCAATCAAATCTCACGAAAGAAATCAAAATGGCACAGCGACTCGACAACTTTTATTTGTTTAGTTTACTGTTTTGACACGAAAAACGATTTGAAGAATGCTATTTTCTGTCAGAAAATTGCAGAAGAATTCTTGTTACACTTTGTTTTTGTATCCTGTGAACACGAAACACGAAGAAAAGTGAGAAAAGCTGAGCCGAATCACGATCAATGACGAAGAGTCGTCAAACTTTCTGAAATATTTGACATCTTGATGAATGGAGCACGAAGTCAGGTAGCCAAATATCCACAGTTTTTGTCGTATTTTTGAATCTTTTCGTCGCTTTTCTCGACAAGAATGTATAAACGATGGACGTTTCTGAGACATTTGAAGATGTTTTTTCTCTTTCACATATTTTACTAGAGATATGTTCTGGCGAACCCGCCGTGTAGCTACAAGAATCGCTCTGTTTTTACTCTTTTGTGAGTATAAATACGGCTATCTTTTCTTGATATTTTCAGTCGTACACTTGGGAAAATATAAGACTTATGTGTAGCTAAGTATAACTTACAAAATGGTTAGTATGTGATTGAGAAAACTGAGCCGTTATATTTAGTTTTCTTCGTTATTGTGGACAGAAATAATTGGACGATTTGTCGAGTTTCTTGCCGGCCGAGTTTGAATGAACTTGAAGCTCAATTCTTGCAAAATTACTTAATTTTCGGTTTAAAATCATCAAAATCACATCTAGATAGAACTTGAACTTAACTAAACAAGAAAAACTGTAATTCTATGGCTTTTGTTTAGTAAATAAAACATGTTTGACAACAGAAAAAAATACATTTGTGGTCAGTTATTTTTACAATCAAATCCACTGCATCGCTTCAAGGTTGTTCAAGGTCATGAACCATGTTTACATAGCCTCATATCAACATAGTAATTAACCAATCAGAGCGCGCGTTATATCTAAATTATTTCGATGGAATCGGCGGAAATCGATCACTAGATTTCCGCATCATTCGATTCTGCAATTCGATTCTGCAACCATTCGAGAACACCTTTCTCGACTGGGTTTTATACTCAGTGACGTGTAATTGGGACCCTAAGTTAGTACAAACTTGGTTAGGACATGCTTTCGATATGTCAGAGAATCGACTGTCCATTACAGAGAGCAGAACGAATAAGCTTAAAGAATCGATTATAGGCGTTTCGACATACCCCAGCGCAGTATCAGCTAAGCAGTTAGCACGGTTCGTGGGTCAGGTTATTTCTATGTCGAAATCCATTGGGCCCAGTGTTTATTTGCACACCCGACATATGTACTATGCCATAGAGAGCCAGTAAGTCGTAGAATTCAATTATCCCTTGTACTCCGCACGTCATGAATGAATTATCCTTCTGGACCAATAATTTGAGCCAACTTAATGGTACAACATTGTTTGAAGAGCCCCGTAAATTTGACTCAGTAGTTTAATCTGACGCCTCTGGGCAGGGTTATGGGGGCTACGCCATATCGGCGGGGACCAAACTAGTTTATCATGGCCATTGGGAAGAGGGTGAGAGGAACAAGAGTTCGACTTGGCGTGAGGCTAAGGCAATAAGCAATATGGTACACGCCATTGGAAATACGTTCCAAGGACACAATGTACAATGGTATACTGATAATAAAAACTTTGTGAGCCTGATCCACAGGGGAAGCATGAAATTTGAGTTACAGGCGGTCGCCGAGCAGATTGTAGAGTTGTATTTGTCCCATAGCATTTCATTGCACCCTGTTTGGGATCCAAGGGAAGAGAATCAGTTGGCTGATTATATAAGTAAACTTAACGATGTGGATGATTGGTGCATAAGTATGCCTGTGTATCAATGGATCAATACCATGTGGGGTCATTTTACCATGGATCGATTTGCGACTTGGTACACTACCAAATGTAGCCAGTTTAATTCTAGGTTTTGGAATCCCGGCTGCGAGAGCCCCAATAAGCTTTAGGCTTATAGCAGTATTTATAGACTACAGTCACCCGTTAGGAAGAAAGAACGACATGGGATTATGTATGTCACCTAGCGGTATGTGTAAAAAATGTACCAATACATTAGCCCATATTTGCACTGTCCCAGGGGGACCATGATGCCCACAGGTGGCTTACGATCAGGAATGTCGTTAACCCACAGCTGCATGTTTGCACGTTTAGCACAGAGTTTGGCGTAACAATACATGCAGTGAAGTGTAGATTGGATACGTTTCTAACCCACAGGTGGTTTGCATGTTTACCACAGAGCTTTGTGGAAGAAAGCAGTGGACTGCACTGTAGATTGGATACGCTCCTTTTGGCACATGTGATTTGGGTACAAACTTTACGTTGAAGACCTTATTTTTTATTTCATTTCAGAGGCATGAACATTTTCGAACCGGGCGACTGGAAGGAACCGAGTACGTGCTGATCCCAGTTTGGCTCAATAGCTGATATCGAAGTTACACTCCAGTGACTCTGTACAAAGGTTTCAAGTCGAGGCTATCGGGTCACGTTTTTGTTCTGACCCGATAGCCTCGAGTTGAAACCGTTGTTCAGAGTCATTGGAGTGTAACTTCAATATCAGCTATTCACCGATCCCACAGGAACCCCGCATCCCTTAGCAATGCATAGCAACAAACACACTCGGACAACATTTAAAAATGGCGTCCACTGAAAGTACTCGAAGTACTTCGTTGAACGGCCTACCAGACGACTTTAATTTGGGATTTATTGATAAAAAGACTCTTTCACGAAGATCCAAAGAACGGGGATACAATTATTTTCTCCATGGATATGTTTTTGATATTGCTCTTCAAAATATCGACGAGAAAACGACAGTTGTTCACGCTCAAAGTAATAGGTCTATGAGGAAAACCGAAGTCCCTCATAAGTTAAGAATGGTGATCTCCAAAGAAAAAAACCTGATCACACAAAGTTTTTGCTCCTGTAAGGCAGGGTAAGTTAAGCATGTTTCTAAGTATTTTTTTGACAAATCGTGTTCCAAAATCCGAATCTTATGTGTATTTTTTGCTTTCAAGTCTTTGTGGAACGTGCTCACATGTCTTAGGTTTGTCCTACACCTTAATTCACTATCAACATAAAGGCTTAAAAGAAGTCCCTGCATCACTGTCCATAACGAGTTTACCACAACAGTGGCATAAGCCTCGTGGTGCAAAGATTAAGAGTGATTTTCTAGAAAAATCAAACATCAGCTGGCCACTTGAAAAAATTTCTCTGAAACTTTGCATACAAGTAAGTATTCCTGCCCTGATTACAAAAATATACTTGTAAGGCGTCGGCACCTTTGGTTTCCATGGCAACGGCCCAATGTTAATTTGGAGTGATTTTCAGCCTCTCAAAAGTCAAACTTTCTCCATCTTTGAACACGTACTGCAATTTCTCTGTAGCTCTTTTATCAACAACAATCATGTCATGTGAAAGAACCATCCTTAGTCTTTTCCGTTCACGGGTAATTTTGGATTTCGTTGCTATAGCAACCGTGCACACGCATCGCGGGCGCAACATGCTTTTATATTTTTCAAAATGTCTTATTTTGTCCTATATTTTGCCTTCGATAACTCTGATGGTAACGCTCAGATTCTAAAGCTGCCAATCACATTTACATACTTTATTCAACTGCTATTGAAAAAAGCTTTCACATTTTTGGGACCTAGAATAACGGTCTTCTGACATCCACTGAAACACATCGTGGTGAAGCAAATCCTTCAAAATAGCAAAAATCAAGGAAAGTATATGTAAACCATCTGAAAAGTAAACTTCTGATGTCGTCTAAAAACTAAATAATCAATGATAACCGAATATAACACCTACAATTTAAGTTAGCTATCTAATATCTGAAATAAATATTATACAATGCCGATTAATTTGCATAATGAATTTAAAAAATTTGCACGATTTAAATTAAAATTGCTCAAATTATTCAACTTTTTGATGGTCAAACTTTGCTCACTGCATCTTTTGAAACTGTGTATCCATAGACTATTATGCGGGGAATTTCAAACCATAGCTTTAATAAATAATTAATATGGTTTCTATGGCAACGTGATTTACATGTAAATAAGCCAAATGTGCATGTTATTTCTTTTAAAAACACGATTTTATTTTGGACTTAACATTCAGCATTAAAGTATTTATTTAATCTTAAATCAAAAGCCGTTAAGGCATTCAAAATAATAGAAGTGTTTTGTGCCACCTTATTATTTTTGTTTGGTACTGAACATAGTCGAGTTACTTACGCCAGTGAACTTGGACAACAGTCAACCCCTGCCTTTTCACTTGATCATCAACGCTAGTTCGGACTGTAATATATATGTATCAGCATTTGTTGACGTTATTCAAACTTGCAAGAGCAATTATTATAAGTGCCTCGATGTATATGGAGCCTTTTGTTTTCCAGTAAAATATGATGATGGTATATCAAACTCATCACATAAACGTTTTAACAGGCAAATTCCCATTGAATTGAACCTTTCGTTTTTTGATCATTCACATAAGTTATATAGCTAATTGCAAAATCGTTGTTGGGTTGAAAATCATGAAAGCTATGACCAAAAGGAATTCTGGGAAATTAAAACTCTCAAATAACACTGTCAAATCATCAACCTTTTTATCTTATCCAGACTTGTAGGATCTTAGTTAAATAGCTCATATATCTTCAAAACTACGGGAACATTGAATATATCTGAATGTAATATGCAGGTCATGAACTGATTTCCCATCCATCCTTGTGGTCTCGGCTTCTATGATTTATGATTTTCAACCCGACAATGATTATGCAATTAGCTATATATACTATGGAAATCACTAAAGTGGTGACATTTTCGTTCGGAATTTTGTACCACGTGATCACTTTAAGCCAATCATTTCGTTCAAAAATGGTACAAAACACTCCAGTGAGACAAAATTCCAGACATGTTACCACTTCAGAGATCAGTTCCATAGTAAGAAGAGATTTGAATATTTTATACTAATGTTACAGAAAAATTGAACGCTAAAATATTCTTAAAATCCATAAGAATATAAACCAGATATAAACTTATTTGCTGAACGTTGTGGGGAAAGCAAATTAGAACTTGACATCAAGATCAGTTTTAAAAAGGCTGAGTTTTGGTGAATGTTGTTAAAGGTCACATGCAACCAATCAACAAACTTTTAATCAATAAAAGATAATCATCAGTGTTGTGAATACTCTGACAAAGTTTTATAGTTCTACCGTCACTATAGTGTTCGAGTTATAACAGTTTGAAGTTGCCTAATTATAATGAGCTGTTTCCGAATAATACCTGAAGACATTCTATATTTGACCAAGGTGGACTTGTGACATCACTGTACTGTTGGAAACGCTTCGTCCACTACTACGTTTAGATTGTATATTACATCATTTCTCTATACCTTTCAAACTACCTTTATGTACTGAAGATGGTGGGAGTCTGGCGTGTTTGGGTCAAAAGTGAAGTACTGAACGCGAGTAAAGATCTGAGAATTTTACCAAGATGAAGTGAAGATCGGCCGTTGATCAGAGGCTGCTCTATCATGAAATATAACCGGCAAAAACTATCGTATGAAAAGTCAGAATCAATTGTTTTCTAAGACTTTGTTTGGAAAATGCATTGGATGGAACGCCTCTTGCCATCCAATGCATTTTCCAAACAAAATCTTAGAAAACGATCGATTTTATTTTTAATGCCATTTCTCCTGGGTCAGACATTATGATCTGAACTGACTTCGCCCTTTTACTAATTTCTAGCTGCTCATTTCATTTCTGGAGTTCAATTTGACACTGCTGGTCGATTTATGGGAGTTAGGGTCACGTGACCTCTTAGTGCAAGTCGCCTATTGTGTGGCTCAGCACATTCTGCCGTATTCGGTATGATTACCAGAGTATAATCCACAGCTATTCGATAGAAAGATGAAATAATTTGGGGCCGATAGGGTATTATTCGAGTTATGTGCATTTCAAATTACACATATCATAGTTCGAATTACACGCTTTTTGAGTTACGCGCTTCACCACACCCAAATCTGTCTTTGCCACACCCAGAGCATAACTAAAAGTGACTAAGAGAATTTAGTGAGTTCGAGTTACGCGATGTGTGCGTAAAACGCACTAAAAAGTTTCGTGGAGTTAAACATTTTTTATAAAAGACTAAAAAAACAAGCTTGAAAAGGATTTCAAAATATAAGTACATCGCAGAGGCGTGATCGAGGTAACATGAATAGTCAACTTTACTAAAAGGTGCAGCAAACAAAGAAACAAAAAGGAATTCTACAAATAAATAAAACAAGCAGATATATTTTTGTCGCCAGAACAATGTACAGGCCAGGCATATAGTCCCACCTATAATCCCACCTATATTCTGTTCTAACATCATTCCATGAGTGAGGCAGCTAATTGGTTTGCCCACTCTCATTGGCTAAGTGTGAAAGCAATATGAACGTTGTTTACCAAACAAAAATTATAAGGTGGCTCAAAACACTTATATTCTTTTGAATACCTTAACACCATTTTTTTATCATTTAAGATTAATACTTTAATGCCAAATGTTGTCTAATATAAAATCGTGCTTTTTAAAAGAAACGCATTCTTATTTGCTTGTACATGTAAAGTCAGGTTGTCATAGAAACCATATGAATTATTTATTAAAGCTATGGTTTGAAATGCCCGGCATAATAGTTTATGAATTCAAAACTTCCAGTGAGCGAAGTTTGACTATCAAAAAGTTGAATAATTTTGAGCAATTTTAATTTAAATCGTGCAAAAAGTTATAATTAATTATGCAAATTAATCGCCTTCGTACAATATTTATTTCAGATATTAGAAAGCTAACTTAAATTATAGGTGTTATGTTAGGTAATCATTGATTATATAGTTTTTAGAAGATATCAGAAGTTTACTTTTCAGATGATTTACTTTCCATGATTTTTGCTATTTTGAAGGATTTGCTTCACCATGATGTGTTTCAGTGGATGTCAGAAGACCGTTATTTTCGGCCCCAAAAATTTGAAAGCTTTTTTCAATAGCAGTTGGATAAAGTATGTAAATGTGACTGGAAGCTTCAGAATCTGAGTGTTACCATCAGAGTTATCGAAGCCAGAATATAGGCCAAAATAAGGCATTTAAAAAAATATAACAGTATATTGCGCCCGCGATGCGTGTGCACGGTTGCTATAGCAATGGAATCCAAAATTACCTGTGAACGGAAAAGACTAAGGATGGTTCTTTCACATGACATTATTGTTGTTGATGAAAGAGCTACAGAGAAATTGCAGCACGTGTTCAAAGATGGATAAATTTTGACTTTTGAGAGGCTGAAAATCACTTCAAATTAACATTGGGCCGTTGCCATGGAAACCAAAGGTGCCGACGCCTTACAAGTATATTTTTGTAATCAGGCCAGGAATACTTACTTGTATGCAAAGTTTCAGAGAAATCTATTTTTTCAAGTGGCCAAATATTTATCAAAATGTTTGATATTTACAGAAATTCACTCTTAAACCGAGATCCGGGGTACTTGACCCATGTTTGGGTATAGGGGTGCCACTGAGGGTTTGAAACCCTGACCCTGTTTAGGACAACAAATTCTAAAATACCTACCCTGTCTAGGACAACACCCTCTATTTTAGGACCTTGTTTAGGACAAAGGACAAAATGCACAGTCTTCTTTTACACAATTTTAAAGCATTTTATGTTGACTGATGACCTGCTAAAGATCGGCAAACGTCTTGGATCTCGGATGGCTAAATACAGGATAAACTCTGACCATATTTAACGACGACAATCGTGCATTACCATACCCTGTTTAGGACAGACTCACATAAAATTATATACCCTGTTCAGGACAGAGGCCAAAAACCATACCCTGTTCAGCGGCACGTCCCCATATAGCCCATATATGGGAGTACCCCCCCCCCCCCGATGACATGCACAAGTAAGAGAATTGGTTATAAATATTGTACAGCAGTATTGTAAAACACATTTAATCTTAAAGTGTATATGACACGAAATTTTTTATTTTGAAAATCGATTACATATGAACTGAATAGTGGGATGGTTCAGTCAGTTTTGTGATTTGAGCTTCGCATTTGCGAGTTATGCTATATCGATGACGTCAGATTGTTTTTTTCCATAACTTATTTTTATTTTTTCAAGTAGCATTCTTTTCTGAAATAGAAAAAAAAGTTTAACATCATTTATATAAGTTGTAGAAAACTTTTTGCCAGATTAAAAATGTCAATAATTTGCACAAGGACGCTTTTGTTTAATAAATTAAAAACAACCTGACGTCACCAAATTACAATATCACGATTTCAAACCTTTACAACTCGCAAATGCGAAGCTCAAATCACAAAATACTGAACCATCCCACTATTCACTTCATATATAATCGATTTTCAAAATAAAAAAAATCGTGTCATATACACTTTAACTACAACCATACCACTGTGTTTTAACAGGCTAATTCCTCCAACCAAGCAATATATCCAACAGCTAAACCAAAACTTGAAAGGCAGTGCTCTGGCATATCTTGTAAAATAAGATACTGAAACTACAGTAACACCCTTAGGCACTGTCCAATGTGGCTCCTCCCTTATTTATCAGGCAAATATATTACTTTGTTCATATTATTATAGAGTGCTGCACTAAAAGTTACTATTTATTTCATGGGTTAATAATAACAATAATAATAATGATTATAACATAGCTACAATATAACGCGCGCTCTGATTGGCTGGTTATCTATGAACAAGAAATGGATATACCATAGAGATATTTCATGGAAATCACGTCAAAATCCAAAAACAAAGATTTTCGCTGAAGTTTTCGTACCTACTATAAGACGAAAATGGATGACTTTGCTTTATTTAGCATTGACCACGGAGACCTAAAGCTTACCGACTTTCTCAGCGGTTAAAACTCATTGTTAACGAACCCGACATAATCGAAAATGCCGAACTAGAAAGTGTCAAAACAACACGCTTTGCATCCCGGTTTCGCATAAGCTTACTTGTCGGAGGACGATTTACAGCAACTTTTGATGGATAAGCAGTCAAAAAGGACAAAGAAAATGATAAACTGGCCGTGTTTCAATATTTAAAGGTAAGTAACATTATGTTTAAACGACGAAGAAGAAAGCTATGTAATCCTAATTATTTGAAAACAAATGATCGTACAGCAACAGATAAGCTTAATTGTATTTCGGTAGCAAAATTTTACAAATTCAAGTCCAAGTAAGCTCAAGCTTTACTTGTCACAACTTGTGTGAGAAACTGACTGAATATCATAATAACAACAACAAAATACTTTAAATAAATTTCCTGTAATAATTAAGCTTATCAATTACGTTAAAAGTACCTTTTCCGGCACTTTTTTTAGCCTGGTGTATAAAAGAGACAATTTGTCCAAACTCCACTTGCTTGAAAGAATGACAAAACTCGATGCCCACCTTGACTGGCTGAAGCCGCGATTTTACGCCAAAGCGAGGAAAACAGACGAGGGAATGTACAGCAAAAAGACACTACTTCAGTACAGATAACTTATACCGAATCGTCACACCATGGCGATATCTGGGCACCGAAATGAGCAAAGCTTGGCTCATTATAACACACGTCCATCGTCAATACAACTTCACCACTGCAGCGAAATCTTGTCACGAAGCCTCGAGCAAAGTTCTTCTACACTACATGTACAGCAGTTGCTTTGGCTCAACCGTCCTTTCAAGTAATAGCAGCAGTACAGCAAAACAATGTCAGTCATCTTAGTGAGGGTCAGATGAAGCCTCCAATCCACTTTAATTCCCTTTTCAACAACTACACTATATCCAGAACGTCCAAGTTGTAGTTTCGTCGAACGCTCGTAATCGATGTGTTTTTAAACTTCAAAAGTTATTTGAAAATTCATCTCCAGAACGTGCCAAAATGAAAAACTGTGTTTTTTGTAATGTTTAGATAAATCTATTTTGTAAATTTTCCACGGAAAATGTGTAGTTTTGAGAAAATAGAGCACTTTGAGCGACATTTGCTGGTGTAAAGTCGTCTTCAGGTTTTGAACACTTTGATTGAATTGAGAAATACGTGCGCAGGTTTAGAAGAATTTGTCAGTTGATCAGAAGTATTGATAACAATAAATCTGTTTTTGACCGGTAAAATCCTTGTCTTTTATGTTTAGTTGTGTGTATATGTAGACCACTTTTAGCGGCTTTTGCTTGTGTATTAAAAGTTGTCTTCAGATATTGAACAATTTGAAAGAATTGAGATATATTCGTGCGCCAGTGTGAAGAATTTGTCAGTTGATCAGAATTATTGATAACAATAAATCAGTTTTTGACGCGTAAAAGCCATGGCTATGTTATAAAAGCAATGGTCAATGCTTAGCTGTGCGTATATCCAGTTCTGGATGCACTTGGTCGGCTGCTAAGCACTCAAGAAGCTAGAGTCGCACGAGGCGTAACTCTTACGCTTCTCTCGTGCTTAGCAGCCTCCCGCGTGCATCCAGAACTGGATATACGCACGCTAAGCATTGACCATTCCTTTACTACTACACTCTACTAAATTAAATTATGAAACTTTAATAATAATTTAATAATAATAATTTAATAACTTATATAGCACATATTCCATGGCGAAATGATCAAATGCGCTTTAAATGAAGATAAATAAATATAAATAACTTTCTCATGGATACTCTGATCAATAGCTATGACTTCTTCACAAGGACATCTAGAAGGGTAGTTAAGTAGCAGCAAATGAACCATATTTCATTAATATTGTGAAAAAGGCTTACTGGCACCTTTCTGTTAAGTAGTTTATAGTTCTTAATTCTGTTAATGGCTCTTTCAACATGGATTCTGTGAGTGGCTATTTATTTGGTCTTGAGCACATCATCACGTGTCATTTGCCTAGTAGACGATGCAAATGGTGGAATGTTCAGCTGTAGTCCTAAACTCTTAAGTTCCTGTTCAATTGTGAAACCTTTGTCAGCCATTATTGCATCATTTATATGTAGTTTGTTCTTGTTGATATGCTCCTGCAAAAGGTCATAGAATCCACTTTCTTTACAAATGTCATTGTCAGAAATAGAGCCAGTGAACAGGGAAGAAGTAAATATCAATGACCCTCTTGAGTCAGTGACAACCAATGCCTTAAAATGCCTATCACCCCTGTGAGATTGTTTTAAAAATCTATTCAATATAAGCTGAATAGTTGGTGGGTTAAGTATTTTGTGATTTGAACCTTGCGTTTATGAGTTATAGAGGTTTGAAATCTCAATATGCAAATTTGATGACGTCAACCCAGGCTTTTGCCATAACTTATTTAGACTATTCATAACACTCTAATGAGATGCAAAGATGAAATACGGTATAATAATGCCTCGTTAACACCTACGTGCACGTGTGCACGTGCAGAGTGGCAATATATACGGCATCAAAGGCAGGACACTCCCTTCTTGCTCAGTTCCAGCGGAACAGTGGTCAGATGAACTCTTCTTTGGTTTTTTTTTTCTTGATACGACCCACGCGAATCATTCTGAATTCATGGCCGAAGTACGAATGCCGATAGAACTTGCTCCTCTGGTAGAAGAAAGAGAACTTGAGGTATAAAGTTTTACGTTTTATGATTCATTTCAAGTCAGCAGCAACGTGGGTGCTTTGATGAATACCGCACAAATTTATATCTGATGATGGCCGAAGGTGATGATGTACAATTCCCTTAATCGCCAGCTCAACAAGACCCGCACGCTGAACAGCCTGAACAGCAGCAGCCGCCGAACACCAACAACCAAGTTCTGTGTGAACAGGCTTGAAATTGACAGTGATTGATTTGTAAAATGACTTTCTCGGCGGAGGTTCGAGGAATGATTGCAAATGAGTTCTGTGTGAACAGGAATGAAATTGCCAGTGTTTGATTTGTAAAATGACTTTCTCGGCGGGAGTTCGAGGAATGATTGCAAATGAGTTCTGTGGGAATAGGCATGAAATTGCCAGTGTTTGATTTGTAAAATGACTTTCTCGGCGGGAGTTCGAGGAATGATTGCAAATGAGTTCTGTGTGAACAGGAATGAAATTGCCAGTGTTTGATTTGTAAAATGACTTTCTCGGCGGGAGTTCGAGGAATGATTGCAAATGAGTTCTGTGTGAACAGGAATGAAATTGTCAGTGTTTCAGTGATTTGTATAATGACTTCGAGGAATGATTGCAAATGAGTTCTGTGGGAATAGGCATGAAATTGCCAGTGTTTGATTTGTAAAATGACTTTCTCGGCGGGAGTTCGAGGAATGATTGCAAATGAGTTCTGTGTGAACAGGAATGAAATTGCCAGTGTTTGATTTGTAAAAATGACTTTCTCGGCGGGAGTTCGAGGAATGATTGCAAATGAGTTCTGTGGGAATAGGCATGAAATTGCCAGTGTTTGATTTGTAAAATGACTTTCTCGGCGGGAGTTCGAGGAAAGATTGCAAATGAGTTCTGTGGGAATAGGCATGAAATTGCCAGTGTTTGATTTGTAAAATGACTTTCTCGGCGGGAGTTCGAGGAATGATTGCAAATGAGTTATGTGTGAACAGGAATGAAATTGCCAGTGTTTGATTTGTAAAATGACTTTCTCGGCGGGAGTTCGAGGAATGATTGCAAATGAGTTCTGTGGGAATAGGCATGAAATTGCCAGTGTTTGATTTGTAAAATGACTTTCTCGGCGGGGGTTCGAGGAATTATTGCAAATGAGTTATGTGTGAACAGGCATGAAAATGCCAGTGTTTGATTTGTAAAATGACCTTCTTGTCGGGTTGGTTCAGAGAATATTAATTGCAAATGAGTTCTTGTGAATAACTATTGTTCTTTGAAAACAGGTTTGACAATACCAGTGGGTAATTTGTAAAATGACCTTCTCGTCGGGTTGGTTCAGAGAATATTGCAAATGGGTTCTTGTGAATAGCTATTGTTCTTTGTAAACAGGCTTGACAATACCAGTGGGTAATTTGTAAAATGACCTTCTCGTCGGGTTGGTTCAGAAAATATTGCAAATTAGTTCTTGTGAATAGCTATTGTTCTTTGTAAACAGGCTTGACAATACCAGTGGGTAATTTGTAAAATGACCTTCTCGTCGGGTTGGTTCAGAAAATATTGCAAATTAGTTCTTGTGAATAGCTATTGTTCTTTGTAAACAGGCTTGACAATACCAGTGGGTAATTTGTAAAATGACCTTCTCTCGGGTTGGTTCAGAGAATATTGCAAATTAGTTCTTGTGAATAGCTATTGTTCTTTGTAAACAGGCTTGACAATACCAGTGGGTAATTTGTAAAATGACCTTCTCGTCGGGTTGGTTCAGAGAAGACTGCAAATGAGTTGGGAATAGCTGTTCTGTGTAATCGGGTACTATATGCCGTCGCTTGATTGGCTAAATGACTGCTCTTCGGCTTGTCATTTATGGATTCAGACACGGAATGACAAGCTGTTAAAACCTTACAAGGCGATGGATACTTAATTTGACAAAGCCATCGGTTGAGAGCTTTCTGATAATAATTATGAACCCGGCTTCCGGACGTCCCGGGCCCGAGTTTACATACCGAGTTTAACAAATTAAGCGTTGGAGTTGGTGGTTTCGTGAAAGAACGCAGCTCATGATGCTAATAATGGAAAGAGTAACTACTACCGAATTACCTATGAGACACTCCGGGATAAAGTTAATGAGGGGAATGTATATCACAGGGCACGGGTGTTTGCTGCTTGTACTTTCAAACAGTACGTACTGAAAGATTTGATCACTCTCGGCGCAAAAAATAATAAAGTTCGACTGTACGTTGGTGCACGGAGTCATGAAAACTGATGAGTTTGACCTACCAATAAACAGTGTATATACGTGTAAGATTTAATAGCTTCAACAGATTTATATATACAATCAAACGAATTAAGTCTCAGAGTTTTGATAGCTTTGAAAAAGGGGTATCTAAATCAACCCCCCCGGTAATACTGGGTCTTGGCTGTTATCTCTCTGCTGACTTGTCGGGGTTTGTTCTCGTAACATGTCATCCCGTTTCTTGATCTTTTATTACAGGAGAGTATATCTTGGCCTTGGGAACGTGATGTTCAATTTTCACATACGGATCACCGCGCAAGCAGAAATAACGGAAAATGATCATGTGCCAAACCCCGTCAATGTCGGCAGATAGATGACACATGTCAGGGCCGGATCCAGAAATTTGTGAGGGGGTGTCCAAATAAAAATAAAAATCGGAAACTGTTTTTATCAGTTTACACGATTCCTGTTTTCTCGAGGTAGCTATTGTCTTCGAGGCTAATTCGAGTTTACTAATTTGGGAAGCGTCCCACCACGCCACCAATTGGCGCTTAGAAGAGCATGTCCACCAGCGTAAGACGTCTTGGATGCTTCCTGGCAAAGTTCGTTATTATGGTTTTAATGTCAATGGGCATGTCATAATGGACATGCGTTAACGCTAGATCGTTACGTCGGTCCTATCCCATAATGCCTCTCATGTAGGTCTTTAAGTAGGTGAGCTCACTGTTGGCTCTCTCGATCTCACAAGATGACACTCCGATAGTATCTATGTTGTAGCTCCTGTCAGCTGCCATTTCTCCAAGAGATCGTTCAATCGCAGGGTATATATAGTTCGCATATAAATACTTCGAAACTGTCGTGCCTCTACAGACCTGCCGCGTGTCAAGAAGGCGTTTCCTTTCTGCATCTGACAGGACCTCCGGCTTTATCCACTCCTGCAGGTCTTGTTTCTTTTTGGTGCATGAATTGCTGAAGCTGATAGCACAACTTTCTCGGATGTGTCCACCATGTTTCTAACGGCAACCGTTGCTTGGAACACTAACTAATCTGATATTTACTGAATCCATTCAGTTGAGCAACTCAATTAGTGTTCACGCTACGATGAACGTACCTGTTAAAAGTTTCCAGAATGGAACGCTGTGTTGGAGCACGAGCTCTTTTTATGATATATTTGAATTATTTCATTCTCGTCAAAAGAACTGAAGACTGAACGATACAGCAGCGTTTCAAAAGCTCGGCATATCAGACAGTTAATTATTGTAACGCAGAATTGGCTTGTTTGTCTAGCCTAATTTACATCTCGTTTTGTTTTACGCATTGGATCTAAAGATAATCACCGAAGGGCGAAGGCTCTAACAACATGATTTATCAACACGAGACATTGCTTCTGAATTCACTAACATTGTTGGAGGAAGGTTATGTCGTCTTGTTTTCAAAATAACCACAATAATTCATAGAGATATGGATATATCAATACAATACTAGTACTTCAAAGGGTTTAGAGATCCTTAGAACTTAGAATAAAGTGAGTTGATACACGCAGTGAAAAACTGAAAATAAAAGCAATGCGAGCAGAGGTAAATCCATATTTACACTTAATCTAAACATTGTTAATCACTCTGCGATGCCTAGTTTATGTATACGGTATTTGTATAATTTGTAGGGATATATTTATGGTACCAATTAATCTATGTCATTGTCATTCATGATTCGCTGAGATGTGAAATCGCAGTACTGAAATTGCAAGGAAAGCATGTTCTATATCGAGTCACGCAACGAGCGACCAAACGCTGTTTTAATCGCACTAAGATATCTATATTTAGTTCTGAAATAGGCTACATATCAGTTAGAAGCCCGACTTCACGCTAGTAGAGCATCTAGTTATATTATTATTTTCCCGTCTCTTCGTTTTCTTTCTTCTTTTGAGGGGTGGAGGTGAAAACATTTGGAAGTGAAAAGAAAAACCTCAGCCGAAGGGGGTATCCGTGGGACACTCCCTGAACATACCCCTGTCATGTTACTAATCCCTGACAGGATACCAATGAACTGAAACGCTTTGTGTGTGTGTTTCCTAATGCCAATCTGGCGTAAACTCGCCAGCCAGGATGAGTATCATAAAGTATACAGCTAAGGCATTTTTACCCCGATATTTGTGGTTTTAGTTTTGGGTGAGGTTTGGGGAGTTATGAGGTTTGGGGAGTTATGAGGATTGGGGTATTATTTCTGGTGAAATAAGGTTTGGGAGAAGGAACTGATATGAGAATTGAGGGTTTGTGGAACTCACAGCAACAAAGTTGTAACAGACAGGTGCAAGGGCGGCTGATCAATATTTTATCCCATACCTTAATTCAGCTGAGCATGAATGAGAGTGTTATGTAATAGAATACTATTTTCAATTGTACTTTGTCTTTTAGGGAAACTATGTATAAGATAATAAAAGATAATTAGCACAAAAAATGTTAATGCATTAACTATTTGTGCCTGTTATGTCCTGTGTACATGTAAGTATTAAAGCTTACTAGTAAGTTTTATAAGAATGGAAAAAAAGACAACAAATATTTTTTTTATAAGAATGGTATAATAATAGTGTATTGAAAGAAAAACATATTTACATTTTTTGCTCAGTATTTTCGACATTTCTTCTTTTCCTGGCTCTTCTCATTGCACTGCCATCAGCAGGTATTGGATCCGGAAAATATTCGCTTGGCTGGCCATCAACGAAGTGCTTAATGAAAAAGCAACAACACACAAATTAGGGAGACTGTCTTCAAGATAACATAACATGCATAACATAACATAACTAATGGTGAATTGTTCACACTTTTACTAAAAACGATTTCATCACTTACTTTAGAACAAATGTATGTGTCTTTTGTGATTTTATTGACGTTGAAACCACAGTGAGGCCTTCCACAAGCTTTAATCCAATGGAGACAATCCTCAAGCCTGGTTTTTGGTTTAGGAAACGGGAAAAACACAATACTTGTATCTCTTCTTCGTGAGTCAGACTTACAAGTACCATAACAGCAATGCTTAACCATAACGGTAAAAATAGGGCAAAAAGCAAAAGCAGAATAACATCCAGAAGACGAACACAAGCTCTCGAACACAACAAACGGCTTTTGTCCCACTTTGGTCAATTTTGTCCGACAAAATGGCGTCTACTGAAATACGCTCCTGATTGGTCAGTTACAAATAGCGCGGGGTTCCTGTGGGATCGGTGAATTGAATGACATTGTAAAGAAGTCTGTCATTTTTGCAAAGGCGGACGGGACTGTTCGGTATTACATTTATTCTCTAAATCGTTGGGTAGAATTTGCTAAAAGCAAACGTTTTGCAGTTTTTCCAGCTTTGGCTTTAGATGTTGCCCTGGGTTTTTTTTTATCAGATAGTTTCGCCTCAGCTTCAGTTGTAGAAACCAGTTACTGCGCTTTGAAATGGGTACATGATCTAACTGGAGTACTTACCCCAATGACAACTTCTTTCATTAAAAACTTGGCCCAAGGGGTTAAAAGGTAACAAGCCAAACCCACAGTCAAGAAAACTCCGATTTTTAGTGATGCACTCCGTGCGTGCTGTTCTAAGTACGAGCAGAATAACGATGTAACCGTACGCAGGGACATCGCCATGGCTTTATTAATATACGCTGGTTTCTTTAGGTTTAGCGAAATAGCTGCGCTAAGCGTAAAATATATTGAAATTAGTGATTCGCACGTGACCATCCAGGTCACACAAAGCAAAACAGACCAATATAGAAAGGGTAAAGAAGTCGTTATCAGTAGAACGGGCAATCTCACCTGTCCAGTTGCTAATTTAGAAAGGTATATTCAGTTAGCAGATATAACTGGGCTTAGTTCGAACTCAGAGTACGTATTCAAACCGGTAGTTAAGACAAACACGGGTTTTAAGCTTACCCACAAAGGTAAACCTTTAAGCTATACTGGGGCTAAGGAATTCATTGTTGGTTTAGTTAAAGAGTTCGTCGGAGCTAATACCAACATCAGCTTACATTCATTTAGGGCAGGCGGTTCTACAGCAGCAGCTAATGCTAAGGTTTCGGAGTGCTGTTGGAAACGTCATGGTAGATGGAAATCTGAGAGCGCGAAAGACGGCTATGTTGAGGATTCTATAGAGAATTGGTTACTTATGTCAAAGTCTTTAGGTTTATAGATATTTACGCAAACATGTTCATTTTGTCCCATTCTTTTGTCATTGTCTAATTGCATGTCAGCAGTCAGCTTCCAATTTACCAGAATGAAGTTGTTAGAGTTGTTGATTTAGATACAATGGGGAATAGGGGAAACTATTGTTCATGTCACTATGCCATATAGTAACATATAGTTACTATGGTAGATTAAAGGTTATTCAGTTTGAATATTCACCTCATATAAGAGTACTTATGTCAGTAACTCTTCGAAGTCTGCATATGTATTTGATCATGTTGATCAAGTGTTAGCCCTAGAAAGGTAGACGTAGAAAGGACATATATAAAAACTCTGTCACAGCATTATTATCTATCTATCTATCTATCATTATTTTTAATTTGATATCATTATACATGTATGTAAAGTCAGCATTGAGATATCTTTGAATGCACTGTTTTTATTAAAGGAATAAATTATTATTATATATATTATCCCAACCCATAACCTTCACATCTATAACAAATCACCACATTGCTCTATATACGACCTTATCTACAACTGGGAATGCTGTGAGGGGTATAATGTAATATATAGTACTTTATGATGCATGAGTTATCCAATAACTTGTATCCATTGGATAAGACTTTATAAGCGGTATATTCACCTTTCGTGCAACCGGTGACTGGTAATTAAATCATAATATTGTACTTATAGAACACACATCATTTACATACATCACTCAAATACAAGGATAAATACCCATGCACAGCTCAAAGAAAAATGATGTGAAATGTTATACTATTATGCCATAAGAAACAACATTTTATACATGTAACCAAAGTTCCAGTACAAATTACATGATCAGCTTGCATATTACTTTAATGAATATTGTTTTTCATTCCATTTCTTTATTACAGTGGAATTCCTATCAGAACTATATATTTATGGTGAAGACACCTATGCACTAAATGAAAACGACAACAAAGTGAAGTGCGTGTGTGTACAGACGAGAATTTTCAACCTAACTGAAGAGGCCTTCAATTCCTTCTGCAACATACATGATGATTGGGAGATGAATGTATGTAAACAAAACACTCATGATCCTCTGGCTTGAGGAAAGCATTTTCACATTTATTTCATAATCGCACAATATCAATAAATTATATTCATGGTAAGTAACTTATAGGTTCATTTTGTAGGCTGAGCAAATTATTGCATTATTAATTATTGATCAACTGTGTAATTTGTTTATCCATTTTAGGACTTCATTCCAGAGGTAAAGGACACATTCTGGATCTCTCGGTACCGATAGAAATATTAAAATAAATCATTAAAACGATGAACCATAACAGTGATGATGGTGAAATGAAACAAATTATTGATGAACAAACAACATCTGATCATGAGGATGAAGATGGAGATGACCTTGATGACCTGGAAGAAGTTACCCTAGTTTCAATGGCCATATACTTCCATCTGAAGTGTCAATGGAGGCTATTCATATTACCCATTCACTAGTGGAGTCTTCCATCAGACATGAATTATTTGCTTGCGAATAGGAATGTTATGCCTTCCCTCTTGTTACTGAAGTGAACTAGCTTAAATGGTTACAATATGGTAACCCTGTGTAGTTGTTGTTTGACAATTTAACCATGTGACTTCTTGGCATGGGTCCCATTGTATTCACCACCCCCTCTAGGGGATCAAGTTCATCACATGATGCATGCTGTTTGGGACGCCATTCTCATTCAGTTATTACTAGTCTTAAATTAGGCTTTTTCTTTGGGGTCAGAGGTTCCAGTCCATCCCGGCCACAGGAAGCCCGAGCTAGAGAGCACGAGGTTCTTCGCTCGGTTTGATCGGTTGTTCTTTTGGTGCTGAGCTCTGAAATGATGTGTTTTGAAGTTCTTCATCACCTTCTACTCCAAACGTTCACTATGCTTACGGTAGGCCTACTCTAAAAGATGTCAGTGAGCGAATTTGGACCGGGCTGAACATCCGCGAACTCATCACGGCAGTCAAACATAAATCAAAGCAAACTATGAAATCAAATGAAATGAGCAAAATATGAGCAAATGATGGCTAGAAATATCAAAAAAAGGACTACAAATGACGAAACTATGACTAAACACTTGACTATAAACTCTTGTTAGTGCTTGAAATTCTTGAATTCGATAGTTCTTTTGATTTCATGTTTTGATAATAGCTTTTGCACAATGTGAGCTTGATTTGTGTCCCCGCAGGATATTGATTTCATAAACCTTGCAAGAGCTTTTTAGTATAGACTTCGAATAATTATTTGGTGGCTTGTAATTCTTCTGTCCGAAAGTATATAAGGCCAAGACTCGTAAGGTTATATTGTTGATTTTATCGCAATTGAGTTTGTGAAATCGAGACGGCGAGTTACGTTGCCCAACTTTATAGCGTGCTAAGAAAACACGAAAATTATGTTCTTTGGAACGTTCTTTGTAAAATATAAATGCATCACAAATGTTCATTAACTATTGAACTTTAGTTCTTGGCTATATTTACGCTTTCCTGCTCGAGTATCGTCAATATAGAAGAGAAAATCTACTTGATATGAATATCGAAGTCAATCTAATTACGCATGCATGTTCAGTATACTGAGTCACGCAAGGCCGGAGTGACGAAAAGTCACGCTGCGATGTCTGGCTTAAATCTAAGTATTTATAATTCTTAGTACTCATTGATCAATCATCGATTTCTGTGGCACTCTAAACTCATTCTGCTAAACTTGCCATTTATACCAATAAAGTAGCATCTAAAAAAGGCAAACACTGGTTTGACTGTTTTAGAGATAGCACTAGTCATGCAGTTCTGAAATAGTTCCCTATTAATGCCTTTTTGACAAGTACTCTTATAAACTTTACCGTTTATACCCATTCTGAGCTGGTGTTGTCGACCACAGAAATCAGTACTGTTTTACAGTCCGGTACCGTATCAAGAGAATATGACTGTATTTAAATTGTGCAGTAACAGGCTAAAACTACCTTATAATGTTCACCATTTTCAGAAATCTTGCAATTTTAAAGCTACCAATTCTCGGCTTCATCATCTCAGTATCAGTAGCCCAAGTGAACGCTATTAGAGCGTCTAGTTGGCAAACAAGCATCTGAAATATTCTTAAGGTGAGTTTATGGCATCTTCCGTACCAACTGTTCACATTTTAGGACATTCATTTGTATGTAGACTTCAATCCGATCTGAACTTTAAGTTTGGTGCACGCACCGATCATTTCTTCGGCTTCCAGGGCAGCGCTAAGGTTCATTTGTTTGGAGTTGGCGGTCGCACTGTTACTTCGCTGCGGGAACTCGACCTTCATGTAGTTTCTCGTCTTTGCCCTGAGGTTATTATTTTGGAGATCAGTACAAACGATATTTCTCGAGTAGGGCCTGGAGTAGTTGGCTCTTCGATCGAGGAATTAGTCTCTTTTCTACGCGCTAAGTTTTCAGTACGGGTTGTTTGTGTTTGTCATGTCATCCCACATGGCGAGTCATACCATGATCATTTATGCTTAATAGTAAGGCCCAAACATTCAACCAGATCGTGAGGGCGCTATTAGAACAAATGTCTGGTTTGTTCTCACAGGGTTTTGCTAACCCCACGAGGTCCTTTTTTACGAGATGGTGTTCATGTGTCTCAAAGCAGTAGTCAAGGTACAGTTTACGATCCTCTGGTAGTTTGCAGCTTGCTCTCCCTACAATAAGAACTAGGGCTACTCTTGGTGATAGGGCATTCGCTGTTGGCGCGCCAAAGCTGTGGAACTCGTTACCTACTGAGCTTCGTGCCATCGACAGCGTAGATACTTTTAAACGTCGTTTAAAGACTTATCTTTTCAGACAAGCTTATGATTAGTTTTTATTTTGTGTACATATTTCATTCTAAATTTTAATTTTGTATTTTAACTTGTACAGTATATATATATGAGACGTGTTTAAATAAAAGGAGTCTAAAGTCATTAGACCCATTTGATGTACTCAGGTTGGTTTTGATTTTTGCCACCTAACGTTTGAATTGATCAATATCACAAGTTGATTAGGCTATACCCTTTTTGTAAAAACAACTCTCACTATTTTCACTGCACAACGATGCAATAATCGATCCTCATGCAATCCGCGCGCATTCATACTTACAGTATGTACAACGCCTGCACGTAGTAATGCATGCCTCACCAACATCTGTCCTTTCAACGCAAGTCTGCAAGATGATGAAAAAGTAAACGTATGAGCTATCTTCTTGACAATAGATCGACAAAATACCTCAAACAATCCAATAACTCGGACATGCGCGTCGGTGCAATTGATTGCGCATGCCATGCTGATGAAACTGACAGCTATTATTATCACCAATGATAGACAGTGAGACGTGTTTAAATAAAAGGAGTCTAAAGTCATTAGACCCATTTGATGTACTCAGGTTGGTTTTGATTTTTGCCACCTAACGTTTGAATTGATCAATATCACAAGTTGATTAGGCTATACCCTTTTTGTAAAAACAACTCTCAGTCTATTTTCACTGCACAACGATGCAATAATCGATCCTCATGCAATCCGCGCGCATTCATACTTACAGTATGTACAACGTCTGCACGTAGTAATGCATGCCTCACCAACATCTGTCCTTTCAACGCAAGTCTGCAAGATGATGAAAAAGTAAACGTATGAGCTATCTTCTTGACAATAGATCGACAAAATACCTCAAACAATCCAATAACTCGGACATGCGCGTCGGTGCAATTGATTGCGCATGCCATGCTGATGAAACTGACAGCTATTATTATCACCAATGATAGACAGTGAGACGTGTTTAAATAAAAGGAGTCTAAAGTCATTAGACCCATTTGATGTACTCAGGTTGGTTTTGATTTTTGCCACCTAACGTTTGAATTGATCAATATCACAAGTTGATTAGGCTATACCCTTTTTGTAAAAACAACTCTCACTATTTTCACTGCACAACGATGCAATAATCGATCCTCATCCAATCCGCGCGCATTCATACTTACAGTATGTACAACGCCTGCACGTAGTAATGCATGCCTCACCAACATCTGTCCTTTCAACGCAAGTCTGCAAGATGATGAAAAAGTAAACGTATGAGCTATCTTCTTGACAATAGATCGACAAAATACCTCAAACAATCCAATAACTCGGACATGCGCGTCGGTGCAATTGATTGCGCATGCCATGCTGATGAAACTGACAGCTATTATTATCACCAATGATAGACAGTGAGACGTGTTTAAATAAAAGGAGTCTAAAGTCATTAGACCCATTTGATGTACTCAGGTTGGTTTTGATTTTTGCCACCTAACGTTTGAATTGATCAATATCACAAGTTGATTAGGCTATACCCTTTTTGTAAAAACAACTCTCACTATTTTCACTGCACAACGATGCAATAATCGATCCTCATGCAATCCGCGCGCATTCATACTTACAGTATGTACAACGCCTGCACGTAGTAATGCATGCCTCACCAACATCTGTCCTTTCAACGCAAGTCTGCAAGATGATGAAAAAGTAAACGTATGAGCTATCTTCTTGACAATAGATCGACAAAATACCTCAAACAATCCAATAACTCGGACATGCGCGTCGGTGCAATTGATTGCGCATGCCATGCTGATGAAACTGACAGCTATTATTATCACCAATGATAGACAGTGAGACGTGTTTAAATAAAAGGAGTCTAAAGTCATTAGACCCATTTGATGTACTCAGGTTGGTTTTGATTTTTGCCACCTAACGTTTGAATTGATCAATATCACAAGTTGATTAGGCTATACCCTTTTTGTAAAAACAACTCTCATATATATATATATGAGAACTGTTTTTACAAAAAGGGTTTAGCCTTATCAACTTGGGATGATAAACAGATATATTGAATTCATACGATACCTAGCTGGAAGAATCAAAACCAGTACAGCAAATGGGTCTAATGACTTTAGACTCCTTTTGTTGAAACACGTCTCACTGTCTATCATTGGTGATGATAAAAGCTCTCATTTGCATCATCATGACAATCAACCGACGCGCAACGCGGAGATTGGATTGTTTCAGGTATTTTATCGATTAATTGTGAAGAAAATAGCTCACACGCGTTCTTTTCCATCATTTTGCAGACTTGCGTTAATTGGACAATTTGCTGCTTGCTGCCATGGTGCATATCGACCCAGTGTCCGTCCCCAACTGGGAAGCATTACTAGGTGCATGGCTTGTACATACTGTAAGTATTAATGCGCGCGGACTGACAATCGCGGATTGCATTGATGAGTCAAAATAGTGAGAACTGTTTTTACAAAAAGGGTTTAGCCTTATCAACTTGGGATGATAAACAGATATATTGAATTCATACGATACCTAGCTGGAAGAATCAAAACCAGTACAGCAAATGGGTCTAATGACTTTAGACTCCTTTTATTGAAACACGTCTCACTGTCTATCATTGGTGATGATAAAAGCTCTCATTTGCATCATCATGACAATCAACCGACGCGCAACGCGGAGATTGGATTGTTTCAGGTATTTTATCGATTAATTGTGAAGAAAATAGCTCACACGCGTTCTTTTCCATCATTTTGCAGACTTGCGTTAATTGGACAATTTGCTGCTTGCTGCCATGGTGCATATCGACCCAGTGTCCGTCCCCAACTGGGAAGCATTACTAGGTGCATGGCTTGTACATACTGTAAGTATTAATGCGCGCGGACTGACAATCGCGGATTGCATTGATGAGTCAAAATAGTGAGAACTGTTTTTACAAAAAGGGTTTAGCCTTATCAACTTGGGATGATAAACAGATATATTGAATTCATACGATACCTAGCTGGAAGAATCAAAACCAGTACAGCAAATGGGTCTAATGACTTTAGACTCCTTTTATTGAAACACGTCTCACTGTCTATCATTGGTGATGATAAAAGCTCTCATTTGCATCATCATGACAATCAACCGACGCGCAACGCGGAGATTGGATTGTTTCAGGTATTTTATCGATTAATTGTGAAGAAAATAGCTCACACGCGTTCTTTTCCATCATTTTGCAGACTTGCGTTAATTGGACAATTTGCTGCTTGCTGCCATGGTGCATATCGACCCAGTGTCCGTCCCCAACTGGGAAGCATTACTAGGTGCATGGCTTGTACATACTGTAAGTATTAATGCGCGCGGACTGACAATCGCGGATTGCATTGATGAGTCAAAATAGTGAGAACTGTTTTTACAAAAAGGGTTTAGCCTTATCAACTTGGGATGATAAACAGATATATTGAATTCATACGATACCTAGCTGGAAGAATCAAAACCAGTACAGCAAATGGGTCTAATGACTTTAGACTCCTTTTATTGAAACACGTCTCACTGTCTATCATTGGTGATGATAAAAGCTCTCATTTGCATCATCATGACAATCAACCGACGCGCAACGCGGAGATTGGATTGTTTCAGGTATTTTATCGATTAATTGTGAAGAAAATAGCTCACACGCGTTCTTTTCCATCATTTTGCAGACTTGCGTTAATTGGACAATTTGCTGCTTGCTGCCATGGTGCATATCGACCCAGTGTCCGTCCCCAACTGGGAAGCATTACTAGGTGCATGGCTTGTACATACTGTAAGTATTAATGCGCGCGGACTGACAATCGCGGATTGCATTGATGAGTCAAAATAGTGAGAACTGTTTTTACAAAAAGGGTTTAGCCTTATCAACTTGGGATGATAAACAGATATATTGAATTCATACGATACCTAGCTGGAAGAATCAAAACCAGTACAGCAAATGGGTCTAATGACTTTAGACTCCTTTTATTGAAACACGTCTCACTGTCTATCATTGGTGATGATAAAAGCTCTCATTTGCATCATCATGACAATCAACCGACGCGCAACGCGGAGATTGGATTGTTTCAGGTATTTTATCGATTAATTGTGAAGAAGATAGCTCACACGCGTTCTTTTCCATCATTTTGCAGACTTGCGTTAATTGGACAATTTGCTGCTTGCTGCCATGGTGCATATCGACCCAGTGTCCGTCCCCAACTGGGAAGCATTACTAGGTGCATGGCTTGTACATACTGTAAGTATTAATGCGCGCGGACTGACAATCGCGGATTGCATTGATGAGTCAAAATAGACTGTCTATCATTGGTGATGATAAAAGCTCTCATTTGCATCAGCATGGCAATCAACCGATGCGCAGCGCGGAGTTTGGATTGTTTCAGATTATTTTATCGATTTATTGTGAAGATAGCTCACACGCGTACTTTTCCATCATCTTGCAGACTTGCGTTGGACACTGTTCTAACTGTTGATGTGGAGAATGAAGAGGCTGTTTTTTAAATCTTGTGTTGTTAATGCAGTCACTAAAGGATGTAAACAGTGACGGTTTATTAATTGATTTATTTTCTCTTGTTGTAACATCATACATCATAGTAACTAAGTTTTACTGTTATTGATTGCGTAAAATGATATGAGTTCTACTTGTCTGGTGCTTTTCTTTCGCTGCTAGTGTAGCAGTTAAGCTGAGGAGGTATTGATACTGTTAATATGGAAAATAAATGAAATGTATTAAAAGAAGCTCAGTCAGTGTGGGATCTAAATAAAAACTGTTTCAAATACGACGTAAGTGCTGTCCATTTATTAAGTTCATATAATAAGTTCAAATTATTGACGTTCAATAACATTGCGATAGTATGCTTTGCCACTAGGACTTAGATATCTGCTTAAGTTTGAGAGGTCTTTACGCTTCTTATCAGAAATCACGATGGGCTCCATATTCAATGGATTCAATGTGACAGTGTTCAAGTCCTTTTGACCTCGTTTTTTCCTTAGATCCAGCTCAATCGGCTCTTCTCTTGGGTCTAGCGTTTTACGCATCCAAATAATACCAGGGTGACGATATGTCTTCACTAATCCATTGGCATTATCCAAACGTTCACCCACACCAAAATTAAAATGCATCATTTCACTAAACAGAAAAGATCGGCCATTCACGTCCTTTCTTTCTTCTGTATATGCAGCTCTTAGCCACTCGGAGTAGCATTTAAATTGATGTTGTTGTATTTCAATCCAGGTGATTTTCGGGTTTAATGCACTCTTATTTATGATGTTCACATAATCGGTTGGAGTTTCAATAGTTTGCTGTCTTCTCAGTACACCTTCGGCGCGCCCTCCATCTCTATCGACCTCTCCAAATGAATGTCCAGGTATTAAGAACTTGTAGTCTATTCTTTCTCGAATACCAGAAGAAACCAGGTTTTCGAAAAACATAACAACAGTGTAGTTAGTTTGTTTTGAGCTCTAGTATTGTCGGCCCATGTTCCACTTTCTGTTCTCCTCTTCGATCTCTGATATGTGATAGTCAATGCAAGACAGCAACGTATTAGGATGTTTCGGAGCGACGGTCTCGGACCAAACGTAAGCAGTTCCTTTCCCAGTTTCCCCACTGTGTATTACAAATGCATAGGTCGTCAACTTACATGCATAATATGATTCCTGACACGAAAGCTTGGGGCACACAAGGTTTTTGTGGAAATCGAAATGAAATGAGGAAACACCATCAGATAGCTCGCGGTTCATCGTCGGGCGTTGTGGCGGTGTACGAGAACAGCATGATCATAAGCTCCGCGCCCATTCCTCATTTGTGGCATCCATTTAGCAGTGTTACAGTGAATGAATGAGGAATTTGACAGGACTGAACACGGATGAACACGGTAGGCAACACCGTAGTGATTTGAAAACTCACTGTAATAAGCCTTGTCAAACAAGGGAGCTAGTCGGTGCTAACAGAGCGGATATATTAACTCACACCTCCCTGCTTAAGGCTTACCGTCTTCGCATCTAAAACAATAAGTGATCACTCTTTACAAATATGGAATTCACTTCCGATTAATGGAAGACATAGTCCATCTCTTGAGGTGTTCAAGAAAGAACTTAAAACTCATTTATTTAGGTTAGCTTATTAATGTTGCACATATAATATATTATATTATTTCTTAGGATTTATTTTTAATTGCATTACAATACATTGTATTTAGGCCTAATTTAATGTTTTAATAGTTCTAATTATATATATTATTATTTTTATTATTATATTATATATTTATACTGTAAATTATATAAACAGCGCTTTGAGCACAAGAAAAAGCGCTATATAAATAATAAAGTTATTATTATTATTATTATTACAACAATAGCGATAACGTATTGTTTTAGATGCGAAGACGGTAAGCCTAAAGGAGGGAGGTGTGAGTTAATATATCCGCTCTGTTAGCACCGACTAGCTCCCGTGGGATTTGACAAGGCTTATTACAGTGAGTTTTCAAATCACTACGGTGTTGCCTACCGTGTTCATCCGTGTTCAGTCCTGTCAAATTCCTCATTCATTCACTGTAACACTGCTAAATGGATGCCACAAACGGGCTTGGTTATGAATTCGACCGCGAGGAGCATTCGAGAAGGCGTCGTTCGAAAAGGTTACAGCAACTTCAAGCTGGAGTATTGCCAAGGAACTCCTTGCCAAGAGCAAAGAAAAGAAAAACAGCGACTAAAACGAAAACTGATGCGCAACCCAGGAAAAATAGGCCCTAACAAGATATTACTCAACTGAGTTTAGAATGTTGCACAGAGAAAACATGTCTACTAAACTATGGGCGTCAGATTGTCGCTTTGATACGGCGCGACTTTGACCGCAAACTCTACGAAGAACAAAATAACTTGTTGAACTCGCTTGTAGATGTGGAGTTCAAGACAAGCAGAAATCGTATATCCTACTACATCCGAGATTTGTCTGGTTTAAGGAAGATCAAAGTTTGCAAGAAGGCATTCATGAAGATATTTGGAATAGGGAAAAAAAGAATAGCAGTGCTGTTACGAAAAGCCCAACCGTATTCCGGAGACATCGAGAAAGATCAACGGAGATTCAACAGAAATGCAAAGACATTAGAGTTAACATTGAAAACCGAGGTAAAATAGCCATACAGTATTTTATCACTGCAATTATTTTGCTCCAGCTCTTTCGATAACACTTGTCACGATCTAAGCCACTTGTTGTAATTTTAATAGAGCACAAGCATTATCACGTGTAAATATTGGGTCATCCCTTTTTTTCAGATAATCGAACACATACGTGGCTACGAACGTGAACAATCGCACTATGCAAGAGAAAAGACCAGAGATAAACAGTTTCTTGCTTCTAACCTAACCATAGCGCAATTATGGCGAGAATTCCTTATTAACAAAGGACTACGGGTAGGAGAAGATGTAGCGCCTGTCTCTTACAGTAGTTTCAGGTAAATTTTTCGCACATTTAATTTGTCTTTTAGAAAACCCTACGTAGATACGTGTGGGAAATGTGATAGATTATCCCTCACAATTAAATATGCCAAAGATGAGCAAGAAAGAGCGAGCGCTCGAGAGATCAAATGTAATCATATTGAACAAGCCGATGGGCACTACGACTGCATTAACTTCGATCTTAATATTCTTCCCAAAAGAAAAAATAAAGAAATTGGACAGCCCTGGATAATGCCCCCAGATTGGAAATGAATGAGCTTGTAATGTTCCCAGTTTTTGTCACAATTTTATTTAGTACCGACTAGTAGGCATATATATAGAAGAAAAAACTCGTGTATATATATTACCGATAATCAACAATAAAATATCATGACTAAATAAACCAATTCTGTAGTTCAGATGTCTCTCCCTCGTCTACTTATGATTTTGTGAATTCAAATTTGCGGTAACTAGTGTGCGCAGACAACACCTCAGGCCCAGCTAGGCCAGGTTCCCGAAACTATGGCGGGGATTTGACATGATGAGCTATCAGGGGTAGGGAAAATTTGAAAAGTAAAATTACGATTTCCGCGGCGAAAAGAAGCATACTTTCAGCACGTGATCATT